>JAOEHY010035820.1:0-26634 GCA_025447955.1 Psilopsiagon aurifrons
GGCATTCAGAACCAAGGGGTAAAATAGGTTCTATAAAATGGGCTGTCAAGGACCCTGCTGCCTAAATGTCTATGCTGGAAAGGACAGGGAGTGTTTGTTGTCCAAGCAGACAATTGCAGCTCCCCCTGTGCAGCCAGATACCTAGCTGCTCTTCAGTAAAACAGATGGCTGGTGGCTATTTTGGGGTGGGAGCAGAGGGTAGGGAGAGGTTTTATCTCCTTGCAGGAGCAATCTACTACTTCCACTTTCTTCACTGCAGCAGCAAGGGTTAAACCCTCAGCTCTTGAGTTTTGTCTGCACATGTGAGTTACTTTATCCTCTCTTTTTGGGTGCCAAGATCCAATCTACATGCTGAGAAGCCATAGGACAGCCCAGTGTCAGCAATGCTGGTTTTCTAAGAATTCTGCACACTTGTATACTTACTGCTCAGATGATATCTTTGTTGTTTTTCCAATCGCGTCTGCCTCCTATATTTTAAGCACAAAGCAGTACAAGGATTAGTGCAAGTGGAATGTGCATACTGGAACATGGCGTGTTTGTTGCAGGAAACTATTGTCACGCGTTATTGACAATCTGACATAGGCTTGATTGCCTGAATTGTGGCATAAACAGGGAAACTTACCTTTGTGGAAATACAAACCATTTATCAGGGGCTAATCTCCAGGTTCTTTTCTTAACATCAGTGAGAAACAATAATTCAGCGACAGAAATAAGTTGGGTTTTTATCACAGGTACTCTACCCATCAGCAATGCCAGGTGGATTTTCTTCAGGAAATATTTTTGCAATGCTAGAGGAGTACCACAAAAAAAAAAACCAAAACCCAAAAAACAAAACAAAAAAAAAAGACATTCTGGTATCAGTGAATTTCATGGGGTTGATTTCAACTGGTACTGGAATCGGTTTAAAAACTGAAAAGAGTCACTTTGGTTTCTCCCCATCTCCCTTTTGGAAGTTTCTAAACCATGTTTACTCCATTCTTGAGCTGTGAAAGAAAGAGAAAGCTCAAGCATGCCCTAGCTTCCTACTGCCTTGTTGGCTTAAAACCTAGTCAGGATCTGGCCCAGCCTCTGTCATTCAGATCAAAATACCCTTTTTAACATAAGAAGAAGTTTATGGGTGGGACAAAAATTACTGCATTGAATTGCCTTGTGAAGTTTCTTTTAAGGGACACCAGAATTACTGAGA
This sequence comes from Psilopsiagon aurifrons, assembly GCA_025447955.1. Taxonomy (NCBI): domain Eukaryota; kingdom Metazoa; phylum Chordata; class Aves; order Psittaciformes; family Psittacidae; genus Psilopsiagon; species Psilopsiagon aurifrons. The sequence goes on from JAOEHY010035820.1 coordinate 1,187, forward strand.
ATTCAGCTAGTATTTAGTTTCAGTAAAACCATGGGATTTTCTCGCTGCCATAGGCATGACACAGAAGTTAGACTGAGCCCCTGGGAGTGGGAATGTTAGGAGTGATAAAAGGCAGGAAAGCTGGATAAGATGCTACATTTTATTTTGCTTGAGGCTTATGAAAGCGCTGTTGCACTGCTGCCTGGGGGCTTGGCCCCCTCTCTTTTTCAGCTTGCCTAATGAAATAGTCCACCTCTTCTTCTGGATGCATATGTATGTGTTGTAGGAAGAGAGGGAGCATAGACAGCCCTGAAAATCCCACAGAGGACCACAGACCACACTCCAAAGCAGTTGGCTGATGCACTGCAGCCTGTAGGGCAGCACCCTGTGCTGAGGTTGCTAACAAGTATTGTTGAGGCTGGGGTTGGAGAAGGCAGCAGCTGACACCAGGGGTAGTGTTCAGCCTGTGAAGAGGAAGGAGGGCATGGGAACTGCAGGAATGGCAGCTAATGCAGCAGCTGAAGTGTGAACAGGGTGCAGGAAATGGGGAAGGATTTCAGACAAGAACAGTGATAGCTTGGATTTGAGTTTGAAAGTTTTTTCCTTGTGAAAGCAAATGCCTGCTGCTCCTTACTCTGAGGATACTCACTTTCAGGAGGATTTATACTGTTAACCAACTATTTATGAAGCATTTCACCAGTACTGGTCAGAAGCAATCTGCATATTTTCTGAAGATAACTTAATCTTGTTTGCATAGAGGAAGTGATAGCACCTTTGCTGAGCATATTACAGTCTTCAGAAAAGGAGCACAATTCTAACATCTGAAAAACAGTAACTTGAGTGTTTCCCATCATCAGCATTTGCAACAGTATCAGTCAAGCAGCATGCTTCAGAAATCAGGAAAACTTCTTTATCCAAGCAACATTTTCCTGTTTCTGTTCCGGTTCAGATTTTTCTCTGATTCAACTCCAAAGTAGTCACCTTATGGCAATTGTTAGAAAGGTTGGAAGAGTTAAACCAGGGAGAATATGGCCCTTTAGCATGTGCTATCTGTACTTTTTGTACTCTAAAGCCAAGGGTGACACTTGATATTGTACTTAGTCAAAGCCTTTCAGGCAGTGCTCTGTGTCAGATTAATGATGCTCTGAGTTAGGCAGCAAATCAACCAAATCAATACCCATGCAATAGTTTAGGTGGCTTTTTTCAAAAGAATGAAGGACTTGCTGTGACAACAACACCGGAAAGACAGAAATATGTGGGCAGATGGCAGCAGGACCTCGTTTGGACAAGCGAGCAGCCTGAACTATTGTCATCTCACCTAGCATGTGACCTGAGAGAATTTGGCTCTCTGTTCTTTCCTCTCTTTTGTATAGCCCTTTGTTCGTTGTCTTTCAGCAGTGACTGATGTTTGAAATACATATGCTATTGCTGCTTACAGAGCTCTAGCGCCAGAGGAAAGCAACCTGAGCTTTAGAGACACTTCAAAAGCAAAAAGGACATAATACCTGCCTTGGGACAGCCATTTAGGCAGGTCTTTTTACGAAGTTCTGTGCCTGGGAACATGGTGATTGCCTAGTTTTGAGCAGCCACTACCTTAATCTTTAGTTTTGAGGGATGACTCAGCCCAGATGGGACCTTTGCACTTCCATCAGGGAGACTATCCATCTCCATCCTAAGGACAAATTGATGTGTGAAATACTTTTCAGAAAATCCTGATGCTAGGAGAAAAAAACCTGCCCATTTTTATGTAAATGGTTTGGTCACAAGAGGAGGAAGGATTCTGTTGGTAGCCTGTGGAGTTTGCCTCTGGAAAGTCAGACTACAAACCTTTCAGAAAAATTCCAGTGAGATTGTTATTACAAATGCTAGTTTGTCTTTTCTGTTCTTTTTCTTATTTTTTTTCCTATTAGTTTATCTAGTCTTATCATGCAGGAAGATCAAAAGACATGCAAGTACTGTGAAAGAAAGCTAGGAAAACGGGCAAGTGCAGAGAATCTGGCAAAAGATTACCAGGTGAGTGAGCTCAGGGAGGCTCAGCTGGCTTTTGGCTGGGTCTGAGGTTCCAGGGTTAAACTGAGTGCGATACTTGTGCCGGCTGCTTAGGAAAGGCAGATGCACAGCAAGTGGAATTTTATTTCTATGCTTCTTGTCCCTCTATAACTGGAAGACATAGAATAGAATAGAATAGAATCATAGAATCATAGAATCATAGAATAGTTAGGGTTGGAAAGGACCTTAAGATCATCTAGTTCCAACCCCCTGCCATGGGCAGGGACACTAATAGCAGGAATGCTATTGCCTCCAGTCCCTACAGGAGATGATTCTGTAAGGCAGAACATGCATGAGGAAAGATGTTAGCTTCCTGTTCTCTACTTCTTTCCCTGATTTGTTGCACAGCATGACAAATAGGTTGTGGTTCTACACTAGCAGTAGAATCAAGGCCAAGTGCCAAGATAGTTAATTAATTCCACTTTCCTGAGTTGCCCATAAGGTTTAAGTTATGTATGGCAATTACCTCCTTTAAACTGTTAAGTGTGCAGAAAACAGTTACTGCCTGTTGCTTTTCTACCTGCACCATGGCAGGGGCAGTGAACCTTGCTCACAGGGCGACACAGAAGTGCTGCTCACTTTCCTGCCGCTGTGAGAGACGTGGTGAGCTGCGCCGCCAGCCCTGTGGTGCTGGGCTGTGTGCATGCACACAACTGCCAGCAGCTCACTGCCTGAGGAGTTGAGGCAGAAAAGGGTAAGGCACTGGTGCATCATCATTATGGCTGTTGCACAGAGGAGGAGAAAAGACAGATGAAGTGGCTGGCCCGAGGTCACCCTGAGGAGCCGGAGTCACTGTAAGGGACTGGATCCGCCATTTAACTTACATCTCCATCCTACAGTGCTCTGTGTTAAATAACACACATTTTGCAGATTTAATTTACAGTTTAATTTCCTCATGCTGCTAGAACAATGCCAGTCTCCAGCCATGCTTGCTCCATGTAACTTCAAGGGCTCTGACAACTTGAGCAAACAAGGAAAACCACAATCAAAGGTCAAAACATGCTACTCCTTACTCGGACTTCTAGCTTTTTTCTTTCTGCTGAAGGTGGCTGGTTGCTTTTTAATTATCATGATCTGGACCTGTTGTATGATAATGAACCTAAACTTAAGCATAATAGTCTGAGGCTGCTGTGTGACTCCATAGGGTGATATAGTACCTCCTGATATGCTTGCAGGGCACATTAGAGGGCCTCTGTACTGAAGCTGGTGGGCTTAATTGGTTCTGGTGTTTTATGCCAGTGAATTATCAGATGTCCTGAAGTGTGTCCCATGTCCCTGACAATGCTGCTGAAGCCACAGACAGACTCCACTGCATAGGGCCCATGTACTTGGTTCTCCTTTAGGCTGCTTGGATTGCTTCAGTGGTTCCTTCCTGGGCTTCCTGGCACACTTTGAGATACAGCTGTGTCAGTTTACAGGATAAAGCTGATGTATCTGACCCATGTTTAATAGTTATACCACCATCCATCCCAGCAGTCCATAGTGAGTAAGCAAAACCAGAGGACAGTGTACAAGCAGGTGATGAATTTCCACTCCTTCCCAAAGACCTGGGCAGGGAGGAGGGGGTGTTCTCCAGACCATAGCTTTCACTGCTGGTGTGGGGAGCCACGGCAAAGTGGGGTGGTAGGAATCAAGCTCAAAACTTATACAGTTGGGGTCCATGGCTAGGGATATTGGTATAAAAATGCCCACTCTTAGCCTACTAAGAAAATAAAATAGTTAATGGTGAAAAATTAGGGTGTTTTACAATTGCATTTAAAGCCCTAAGGGAGCCTGTAATGGGCTAAATGGACTATTTAGAGAAAAGCCCACATGTTTTCCTCTTTTTTGTGTGTGTGTTTTAATTTACTGTGTATAGCTGCCATTATCCATAAACCAAAAACTTATGCCTCTGTTACAACAGGAGAAGAGAACACTTTATTGTCTGCTGTTGGCAGATCACCCAAAGTCCCCTCCCAACTTAACAAGCATTAAGCTTCAATAAGACACAAGACACTTCAGAAAAAAACATCGCCACAAGGCTAATGATGACAACAGCTGCCAGCAAACTTTCCATTGCAAGCAAGTAAAGACTTGAAACAAATTTTAGCTCAAGTTTTGTTTTAGTAGCATCAGTGACATGTCTGTACCGGCAAAGGCTCAAATTGCATTCCTTAACACTAGGACTGTAGACCTATCTCCTGGAGTCATTACATTGCAACAGCCTGGTAGTCATGAGTAGAGTTGTGAAGTCCTTAATGAATCTGACCTTTTTCTTCTTTTAAGAGGCATTTATGCCCTAAAAGGCCGGTGAGGCAAGTCAGTGGAGTCTCATACAAATGAGAATTTCTGCATGCCAAAGAAAGTTAAGGTGCCTTTTATGTTTAGAGGAGGTCATGAGAAAGAGGTTGTGGGTCTCAGCAAGGCTGGAGAGTCAAGAACTTTGTAATTCTGTTTACTTTTCTGATACTAATTTTCTTCTCAGCAAGTAACTTAAAGTTCTGTCTTCATCAGTGACCTTACCTATGTGAATAAGAGCTCTGTGCAGTATGAGTAGGTGAGGTCTGGCCTCTCTTCATTTCTGCAGTCTATATATCTGTGCCAATTTTACTCATATACCTCCCCGAACTGGGTGGATAATGAAGTTGCTCTATATGAAGTTGCTCTATAAAGAAAACCTTGAAGAAAATTAGATTGAAACAATCCCAAACACTTGGTAATAGCAAAATGTCTGAACAACGTAACTGCATCATGGTACAATGCAGACAGTGAGTACTGGTTGGTAGAAAGAGGAGTTTGCACTGTCTGTTGTTCGTGCACTCTGCCTTCTCAGAGCAAGTGTTGCCATTTTGCTCATCATCTTCAGGAGCTGCAAGGAAATAATGAACAGGAGCAGGCTGGAAAGCTCTTTTGACATCCTGACTAATACTTCTGTCTTATGCAAAGAATGATCGTAAAATGGGGACTGTCTTGCAGAGATGGAATTAGCCATTGGGTTGAAATGGAATTTACTTAAATCTGCCCCCTGATTGAGCCACAATCAGGAACATTTTCATGTCAGCTGTCTGACTGAAGTACGGTTTTTCTATGGGTAACCTAAGACAGAGACAGAGATTACATTTGTTCTAAGAAGACTCAGGAAATTCTGGGACAGATAGGCTGCATCTCCTTTACTTGCTGGAGCACAGGCCAGAAAGCTGCCCGAAATGACATGTACTTTCTCATCAGTGTGACTGCAGTTCTGTCTCTAAAGTAGAGTTCAGCAGCCTACATATCCTATACTGTCTTGCTGCAGACAACAGCCTTTTTAGAAGGCTCCTAGGCTGACTTATCTGTGTTGCACTGACCATGTAATTTTGCTGCATGGAGATAAGAGCTGGTAATTTGACATGAGGTAACATTGCCTATGGGTTCGCACATACTTGAATCTGGGGTAAGCAATGGTGTGGCTTCAAATTTCTGCTTGTTTGAAGCTCCTGCATTTTGAATATTAGTACTCAAATATTTAGATGAGAAACAAATTTGAGCTTAAGCATGTGGTGGGACCCAAGCTTGAAGTGCAGTCAGGAAGTAACCATGGTGGTGTCCATACCCATGCAAACTACAGTGCAAAATCCCATTACTGTAGCTGCATAGAGGCATCATGATGTGAAGCTTCATCTTTTGCTTCTTTTTGGTGTCATCTGTAAAATACTGGGCTAATATAGCTTGGCCATTATAGCCTATATTGAATTTGTACTACATGAGGTTAGAAAAACACCTTTAAGAAAACTTAAACCAAGAATATTTGTTAAGTCACTAAGTGATCATAAACACCAAGCCCCATGTTACTGTTTTAGCATCTTTCAGACCATAACTGTACTATACCATTTGCATGTGGCCAGTATACAGAACAATATTTAAGCAATTGCCAGGTCCACCAAGTTAAAGCTCTTTCTTACCCTACAAAAATAGAGACCTTCTAAGAGGTTGCTACAAAGATGTTTTATATATGTGGTCTTTTCATCAGCATACATAGAATAGGACAGCAAAAGGAGTGTGTTGTTAAGGGGCTTAAACTGAATAAAGTGAAAAAAAAAAAAAGCTAACTATAAAAAATAAAGAATACTGTACTTGAGAATTTCTGCTGAGTATTTTATATAGAAAACCTGATATTAAAGCTATGAAAAATCCTCATCTGTATTTTAGGGATGTAGTCCTGGTTGCTTATATACAAAACATTTGCCAGTCTTGATTATTTAGGATATATTTCTTATATTTATTTCTTTTAGAATAGAACAAGACCAAATTCCTCCCACATTTGGCCTACATGAAACTGACTTGGCTTATCTTTTATTTATTTTCTATGGGACATGTGTGGTATTTAGGCAGGACACTCCTCATTGTTTTCCCTGGCTAGTCCTGTTTAAAACATGGATCCACATTACACTATCCTAATGATGAATTTGGAGTGAGTAATCCGATCTGAAGGAAGAGACAACCTGATTTTGGAAATCTGTTATTTTTTATGCACACTTGACTTTAAAAAGAGAAGAAAGAGATAAAGTTCAGTCTGAATTGTGCCACGCAAAAGCAGCACTTTCATATTCCTGAGAAAGAAAATTAATTTGGAAAAAAAAAAAAAAAAAAAAAGAAGGGGAAAAAACCTTGAATTGTATCCTCCCACGAGGACATTTAATTTAATAAAGCATCCTCCTCAGGATTGCTCCACTGTTGCTTAGGCGCCTCAGGGGGAGGATTCTTCCTCATGAGGGGGAGAACCTTGGCTGGGCATAAGGGAGATGCTAAGGCTGGGTGTTAGGGAGTGGATTTGTCCCTGAGGGCAACCTTCCCCTTTCCAAACAGCTGTATGGATTTCTAATGCAAATTTTGTCTTCATTATGTAGATGAGAGGATTCATTTTAGGTAGGTCAACTGTTTCGCACTACTTTCTGAATTCCCCTGGCTAGCCTACTTGGTCTGGCAGTTTGCGGAACTGCCCACCTTATGACCTAGCGTATACCTGCCACCCCCCTTCATCCTTTCCCCCAGGCAATGGGATGTAGGATGATGACAGTGTAATTGAATTGTTGGCGAGTTGTACAAGGGCAGCCTGAGTTTCGGCTTTGGTGTGCCACTGTCAGTAATGCCAGCAAGAACAAGTTAGCTGTTCTGCCTTTCAGGGTGGACTCCTCCTTGTCACACCACTTTGGCAATTTCTTGTTTCAGCATCAGTTTACAAAGTAGGAGCAAAAGACAAAGAGTCTACTGTATGATCCTAGGTGAGTGAAAGGAAACTTTCTTTGTCAACCTCAACAGGAGCAAGCCTGAAATGAAGCCCCCTTCCCCAGCTTTGACAGTAGTGCAAAAGTCTTTCAAAATGTGAAATGGATGCTTGCTCAGTGTATACCTGTTACGCACTGCTTCCAACCCAGCAATGGATGCTGTCCAGGAAATGGCAGAGCAGAATCTAGAGTTTTACATGCACAAATAATACATTCTTCTATCTAGGAGGAACATTCTGTGGACATGAAATAAGATGTTACTTGTTACTAAAATATTTTAGGCCAAACAAGCTAAGAAAATCGTCAGGAATGAGCAGGTTTTCAACAAACTTGCATGGGAGAAAACCCTTGCTAGGTCATCAGCATTCTTTTGCAGCATCTTGAAGGATGATTAAATACTTTCCTGGCTTTGGGGAATATTGGAAAGGACCAATCCTTTGCTGTTTCTATTTTTTCCTCTTTTCCTTTATTTTTGGGTGGGTGGCGTAAGGTTGGAAGACTGTATGGATATGTGATTGTGTGCCTTTGGTATTTTTTGTGCTCTTGCCTCCTATGGCAGTCTTACAGGTTTGTCCTGCCTATTTGATTGAGTTTTCAGGAGGAAACATGAAGGAGGAGAAGCCAAAGAGCTATAGAAAAAAGGGCATTGAAATCCTCTTACATCCAGCAGCAGGATTGCATTGGGCAACACATGCATGCCTGTAAGCCAAACTTTCTCTGAATAAATATTTTTGGCCAAAAATCAGAACTGGTAAATATATTGCGTATTGAACTCCTTTCCAAAACCATAATGGAAAAGGAGGGTGAATAATATTGAGTTTAGGAAAACCTCGATGGCGCTGTATTTTGATACCCAGTTACTGAAAAACGTGGGAAGTGCTGGTTGAGAGCGACAGGGCCACCTAACCAGACTTTGCAGGAAAAAGTCCGCAATACCACCAGGTGGCGCGTAAAGCCCAAAATAACCCTAAAGCTGCCCAAACCGCAGGGCTTCCAGTGCCATCTAGTGCCGCCACCCGCCTCCGGCTTGGGGCGAGGAACATTCCATTCAAGAAAGGCCCCCAGGATGGTATGCCTTCTGAAGGAGCAGGTTATGCTGTCTGTGTGCAGCATGTGCAACATATGTAGTGGTTTGAGATGGGGAGTGTGTCTGGAGGAGGTATTACTATCTTGTAGTACTCTGACTCTCTTCTTGCACTTTTCCCTAAACATCTGACCCTTATGGACAGGGTACTTTGGCTGTTCTTGTGGTAATTTTAACAGCATTAACATTTACTGCAAAAAATCATCAGCTGCAAGTAATACCTACAAGTAGAAAGAAGTGGGCAGTGAGAAAATAAATACATCTTCTCCAGTATCCCTTTCACAGTGATACTTTGCATGCTTACAAGCCTCCAATAGAAGTTTATATTAATGAGTTATTATTAAAGCTATTGCCATTGTACTTTGTTTGCTTGACTTTATCCTGTAACAGTGAAGCAAACAGAAGGGAATGACTGTAGGCAGTAATTTTCAAGGATTCATTTTGAACAACAAATCATCTGTTTCTTCTGCTTTGCTGCTGAGCTTGCAAATACTCACTGGCAATCTCTGTTGTTCATCACAGAGGAAAAATTTTAAAGCAAATGAACATCAAAGAAGTAGTGAGAGGAGAAGGATTGGCAGTTTCCACATTAGACTATCCTATGGAAAAAAAAGGAAGAAAGAAAAGTTGTTTTATCTCTGAATGGATGGGACTTACTCATCTCTCCACAGCTGCCTGCTTTACACAGTCCTGTAGCTTGCCTGAGCATGCATGTTTTCTGAGTGGGAAACTTCCTGTCCTGTTATGTCAGCTCCTTTTCCCTTAAAAAGAAGAGCTAACAGCAACATTCCTCTCTTGTGGAGCAGTGATTTTCTACATTTATCTGCTTCATTGCACACTGAACACTTGCCATTTCTAACAGAATTAAAATCTTCCTAGTAGTTGGAACAGGTTAACTGGAATTAATTAATACAACAAATGCTTACAGGCACTGCCTATGAAATCATCATTTTGCATAGCAGTCTGTTGGTCTTTTGGTGTTGGTCCTCCATCCATGCCAGTTTGCTATTCCTCCCATGGATCACAATCATTTACCCACAAGGAATAGGCAAATACAGGCATTGTCATGTTTTCAGGTAGTTTTTTCCACTCCATCAGAGAGGTTGCAGTGTGCTTTGGTTTGTAAAGGACACCTGAGCCACCTAGAGGGCTGAGGGTAAGGAGCTTTCCCCAGAAGAAGGTCAGTGAAGGAGTGAGAAACAAGGCTTTCTGTCCAACATGAGCGCCCCAGGGGCTCACTAATTCTCCCTGGTTCAGGGGACACCCTGAGACCCAGCTGGAGTCTCATGAGCCAGCTGAGTAATATCTTGCTCTGTGTTTTGAGTACGTAACAAAAGGAGGAAGCATATTTCTAATTAGCTCACCTTGAAAAAGGGTGGGGAAAATGACAGTCTTTCTTGCCACTATATATATATTTAATATTTGTTATACAGTTAATATGCATTTTTTGGCTCTTGGTGTCAAAAGTAAGTGCCATATGCAGGTCTCAGGCCCCAGTTTAGGAGAAGACAGTGAGAAACAGAGCACTTCTCCTAGCTTCAGTGGAACGACTTCTCAAAATTAAATGCATGCTAGAGATTTGGGGGTTTAAGCACTTCCGGAGAGTGAGGTCCCTGATGAAGTATTTTGCTGAGTCAAGGCCTGGGACATATGTAAGGCAAGGACATCCAGTAGAGTAGAAGCATGACTAAGTATGTACTCCCTCAAAGACACTTGGAATGGATACTTGTGCCTGCAGTAAAGATTGTCTGATGCTTCCCAGTGAGAAAATGGGGACAGAGTAAGTGGGAGCAGATGTGGGGATGGAGAGAGGAGCCAGGGACAACAAGAACAACAGAGTTTTCAAAAAAAAAACCCAAAATACAATTTTCTTCTGTGATCGAACTGTGCTTTCCCAGCTTTCATCTGTCATTTGCTGTCTACCAAATAATAGCTTTGAAATGTACTTGGTAAAGATCTGTAAAGATCTGTCTCATGTCCTTCCCATGGCTGGGTATAGACAATAGTCTTCTACTCTGTCACCAAGTGCTCAAGCAGATTAGGACAATCGTAGGCTGTGCTGTGGATCTAAGTTTTTGGGACCTGATGACTACTTATGAAGTTTTCCAGTACTCTCCCTCACTTTTTTTTCTTTAGTGGAATTGAATGTAAAAAATACATTATTTAGCTTGCAAGTGAAGCACTAGAAAAGAACAAAATATCAGAAATAAGTTTTCTGTGTTACATAAATTTGCCTCTTCCTTCTGTGTCCATGACATTTACATGGTTTTTTCCCACAGGGTCTTAACTGTATAGGATGGGCTGTATTCTCAGAGCAAATCAAGGTTCTGTCAGTCTCAGCTCTGGGAAAATGAAAGGATGAACCCAAAGCAACAGTCTGAGCCACTGAAAGGTTGCAGTTTGCTATAGCAGCTGTGTTAAAATCCAGCTACTGTAGAAATTAATATATGCTAGAAGCAAAAGAAATCAAATGCTTACCGGTTTTCATCTTCCTTCTCTTTTTGAAACTTATAAAACAATGTGGTTTTGCTTATGCTTTTTGAAGCAGGCAGGTGGTGAATTCCCAAGTGGATTGTGTGTTGCCTAAAAGCTCTGCTGTTTGATTTGCCTGGTAATTAAAATCTCAGGTAAATTACATGGAAAATTTGTGCTGACTGAGTCCTCTCATGGCTTGGGTAGTCCAGGTAGATCAAGCAGGGAAGAAGAGACAGGGGCTTCTAGTCAGATGAGAACCATCAAAGCGTATGGAGGTTGGCACTGGTACTTACTGGTTCTTTGCAGACAGCACATGAAAAGTAGAGCCCTTCAGGTGCTCATTTCAACAAATGGTATTAAAACCTCAATGGGAGCTATGTGGAAAGATTAAGTTTTATTCATGACCTTTCTGGGCCAGTGGGGCCACATAGGTTTGAGTAGGTGATATTTAGAAGATCCCATTTGGTCTTCCCTGTTGGAGATACTAGAAGACGTGTTTGTCTCAGAAAGTATCAAGTGCTGTAACAGGCGCTCTTTAGAGGTTTCTGAATGGGGACCCAAGTGCCACCTGAGATTCCTTGGAGAGAGGATTTGCATGCCTAAATGCAAATGCTTCTCATACCCAGGAACAGAGTCTGACTTTGTGACCTTGGGTTTCAAACTTGTCATGGCAGACTTTCCTTAACTCATTAGATTCCTGCTTCTGAGAGAAAGCTGGACAGAAAAGTGTCATCAACAGAGCTGAGTTGGACTAGAGCTTCATATTTCTGCTGGGCTACTTCTGCATCCCTGTGTAAACTAATTCTGACTTCAGGATTCATCTTAAGGACTTTCAAATATGCCTACCTCCCAGCCAGATGCCATGAGCCAACAGTCCAAGAAATGGTCTCCCGAGAAAACAATGAAGAGAGGGATGTGAAGGATAATTGGTTTTACTGGCTGAGGTAAACCATAGTTGCAATATGCATGACCTCTAGTGCTTTTTCTGGGGAACATAGCCAAAATCTGTTACTCAGTTAATTGTGGAAACTCTTATGGCAAACATATTCTTTCAAGTTTGCTAATCCTTCCCCATTGTAAGTTTGTCTCAGCAAATGAAACACATCTTTAAATTCATCAGATGACTTTAATTTTTAAAGCATACACTAAATCAATGTTTGAGTAGGCAAATAGGTCCCTGATGTTGCTTTGTCTTGTCATGGAAGGTCTTTGTGGCCTCATCCACACTCAGTAAATTTATAATCACCCTCAGGGTGATCTGGCAGAGACAAGAGCATGGGGGCAGTGCCACTGCTGCCCTGTAATAGAAGAGGAACTGCTGACAAGGTTTGTCTGTACAGCCTTTACCCTTGCTGTAGAGATGTTTTACTGAAGTACTTTTAGAAATGAATGCACCCATTTGTCTTTTTGCTTGCTCTTCTTCGTAGTGGATGTAAATACATTTCAGGCAAAAGCTGAGCAAGGAGAAATTTTTTGCTGAGACAAAAAATGCTGAAGTGATGACTTCAATATAGCTTCAATATAGACATAAGCAAAGGCTGAAGCAGAAGATTTGTCCTCCATTATCCCTTTTGTCATTGCCCTGAAGACCTTGTTCTCCACTGAAGGAGAGTTCACATAAAGCATGAGAGAGCCATTGAAGAGTGAGGAATTAAGATTTATGTATTTGAAACCTTATTTTTGCTGATGAAGGTTATCCCAGGATATTCAGCAGATAGGAAGCTAGAAAGTTGGTACAGTGGTGGTTGGATCAAAGATAGGGCTTAGAGTTCATATAAGGAAAACAAAATCTCTTCTTATTGTGAATAAACCATTAAGGCACTACACCTGTGCTCCTTTTGAAACATCGATTTCCTGCTGCCAGTGAAGTACATCAGCATATTGTATAAAAACTGTCTGCTTGACCTTGTTACCAGAATTGCCTGCACTCCATAGCACTTTCTCAGGTCTTTTACTCTCTCCTGTTGACCTGCCTGTGCTGGATTTCTTTCCCCCACTATTACTACAGACTTTCTTACTTGTAAAAGGAACATGTCTCGAATATAAATCTGCACATGGGGAAAAACCTGGTCTGGGACAAAAACGTGCACCCAAGATACTTGCGCTTTCAACCTGCTTTCATACAGAAATGGCTGTTATCATCATGCTGCCTATGTGCCTGTCTTTCAGTGCTCTGTAACTTGGATTTGATGACTATTTGATGAGGGAAGCTTGACATTAATTTCTTCTGTGTTTAGTGAAAATTAGTGGCCAAGCAGAGTTGAGTGGCCCTACTTATTTTTCTGCTGAAAGAAAGTCTTCATTATAAGTGAAACATTATTAGTGGACATCAGAAAATCCTCATGGGACAGAAAAGGAGCTGATAGATGCCTCAACCACAGGAAAAGTTTCGATCAGAGCTTGCATCTTATTAGACACAGTATAATTTAACCACAGGACACAAAGCCACAGGAAACTGGGCTTCATTTTCTGTAGCTACTTGTTTTCTTAAATCAGAATGTTTGGGGTTTTACTCTCTCTTCACTTCCAGAGAATTATTACTGCTCTGTGATCCTGGGCTTTGAACTTGCAGCATCTTTATTTTTTAACTGTAGCTCCCTTTCTATTAGTTTATAATACCCCATTAATGTAAAAGTTAATTGCATAAAATGTGGATAGCAAAAATGTATTTGTGAAGTCTGTCTGCTGTTTAAATATAGAGCTTCATTATGCTTAAAAATAGTAAGTAAAAGTACTTGTCCAAGGTCTGTTTTCATTTTCCAAACAATAATATCTGTGCAACTTATTTATAGTAGATGCTATGATTATGATTACATCAAGATTTCACTCTAGCTCTCAGCTTACAATTCCTTGAGAAAAAAAATCACACTTTTGTGTTAAATTGTCAATAATTGTTTAAAGCCCGGAGGCTTTATTTATGTTTGGAGCTTTGTTATTGTTTATTTTAAAATATTATTTATTTAGTGAGAACTGTTTTCACTGTTAGCTTACATATGGGAGGAAAGATGTCATTCTGAAAGTAGAAACATGAGATTAAATGTTATTTTTATATATATTTCTTCATTTCCTAAAAGAGGCAAGAAGGAAGAGGGGAAGGCTTCTTTCCGGGCTATTATCTGTGAGAATTACTCAATTTATCTTCTTTTATTTTTTTTTTAATTCCTTGCAGCCAGCAGGTTAGTGCATGGCATGCTTCTTTCTTTGGTAAATCCACTTCAGTCCAGTTCAAATCATTATCCAGTTCAGTACTTAATACTGAAATAACAAGTTCCTAGTCATTCCCAAAGGAAGCAATGTAGTTAAATTAAGCTGTCTCTAGCCTGAAGAGTTATTGTGAAATAATGAATATTCCATAATCAGGAAATGGCAGATTGAAGCAGGCAAATCTTTGGATCCTCATGAAGTTTTGGAATTAGCATCTGTATCAAAATCTAATTAATGTTTCCTTTCTGAATTAATTTTCCATCTGATTGGCCAAGCTTTGATTGGTAACTGGAAAAGTAATCCAAAAATATTTCCTCTTACAAGACTACTCTAAACAGAACGTTTGTAGTCTGTCATTATATTCCCTGTTCTGTGTTTTCCTCCTTTAAGGATTTCAGCTATAGTTACTGTATTGAAATAGCTTCATCTGGGCAGATTTTCAGTCCAAACTAAATTGTAAACTGGACTTTACTTTGGGTCAACCTAACTCAAATAAAACAAATGTCTCCCTGTGCTCAGTATCAGTGCTACTTGTCCACGTGAAGGTTTTAGACCGGTGGAGCTAAGCTCACTGCCCACCACGCAGGCAAAGCCATGGTTCAACTCCTAGCTTTGGTGAACCATAAACCAGGGACAACCTTGTTTAACATATCACTGAATCTGATTGATATGTTAATATCATCCAAGTTCAAAGCAACACGTCCTGGCAAGATAAATGCTATTTTTTTCTTGTAATTTACCATTTCCTTCTTCCGTAAATCCAGCAGACAAAATAACAATGGAGAGGGGGAAGGGGGCTGTGTCGGACCGATCGTTTTAAAAACTAAGAATGCTTTGGCAAAGTCTCTCTAACCTGTTACTGTAAACATCAGCAGTCCTGTCACTGTCTCGGCCCATATAAATATGGTCATGGTGCCCCGCCTGAATCAGTGAAATATGTACATAGTTCAGACATACAAGTTAAATCCCAGGCAGCAACAATAAAGAGTAGGAACCCGAGGTCTTTTCCCAGGTTTTATCTTTTGCAGGCATCAGTGCTGAGAGCGTAGTAATGCCGTTACTAAATCCTTCTCAGCCCGAATCCTGCTTCCTCTGTTTGTGTGGCACTTCCTCCAAGTGTTGTGGCTGGGGCAGTGGAGCTGGGCCGAACACAATAGTCCTGGGCCAAGACTGTTGTCACCTGTCCTTTTTTGTCTCTTGGTTTTCAACCTACTACACCTAGGCTTCAATAGGAAAGCCCACGGGCAACTTCTCCTTTACAAGAGAAAAGAGATAAATTGGATTTTCTTGATGTTAAAAAGCAAAGTCCTGCTCTGTGCAGTCAGGCCTGTGCTCGTTCTCCCATTGAAATCAAACTTCTCCTCTGAGGTCTCTGTTGCCTGAGACATGACCAGCTTTCACTGTGCTGCTTGAGAAATCCTGTGGTCAGGCAGTGCTTATTGTATCAGTGGCTATTTTAGAGCTGTGGGAGAGAAGTGTTTGAAACAAGGTCCTCTGAGACTTCAAAGGCACTGCTGCCGTGATTATTGGTTAGCACACATTTAAAGCCTCCTCCTTGAACTGCGCTAGCAGTTGAGGGATGAGGACTGGAATGAGAAATCAGCTGAAGCCCCGTCATCTTGGGCTTCTTGAGGGGACTGAAAAACAGCTCTTACTCAGACAGAAGATATTTTGCACTGATAGATTTTGAGCTGAGAAGGCAACAGGAAAAGTTTAGTCAACGCTTTGTCAGAGCACTCGCTTATGTTTTGTTGTAAGGTGTTACGAATCATTTAGGGGCTCCATGGCACTGCTCAAGTCACTCACTTTCCAGATTTCACCTGGATTTTTTGAATGTGAGGAGGCAGCATTAGGTGCTCAGTATGATGGATTGACAGTAAGTTGTAAAGCAGTGTGAGGTACCAAAGTAGTACTTTGGACAATATTAGGGATTGGACTTAATTATACAGCAGTACACTCTCATGTCCCACCTGTGGACAGTTCTGCAGTTGGCCACTCCCAGGCAGGGATGCTCTGTTCTGCAGCAGATGAGGATCTCCTGGCCCCAGTCAGGACCGAACCCGTCAAGATAAACTGTATTAATTGGTGTGGAAGATCGTGGGGTGCAGGGTCACTCTGCCAAGTTCTGTGCTTGGAAAGGAGTGCAGGTGTTCCACAGTATTGTCTGTCCGGGCTCCCCTGGGCACTGACAGCCCTACCATGCTACATCTCTCACCCCGACTCAGGCCAAGCACCTGCCTGGGGAGTCTTCCTTGGAAGGAGAGTGGTGGAGGAGTTCCTGCAGCACTTCCAGCATCTCTTCTTGCACTGGGCTGGCACCAGGGGAACTGAGGAAAGGCTTTACTTTGTGCTTGGTACAAGGACGCTGCCGAAGCACTGCTGACAGCTGAGCTGGTGCCACCTCCTGAGCTTTTATGGGGTCTTGTTCCAGATGTGGAAATGGGTGGGATATTTGGATTTATCAGTTGAGTCCCGGCCTGAACTCAGAGTAGGCATAAGTACTGTTGCCTTATCTGCTAGCTCACGAGGAGGAGGTTCAGTGCAGCGGGAATGACTGGCAGCTCTGCCTTATTAATGCTCAGATGACATTTTGTGTTCCTTACAGTGGAGGGCACAGTTCTTTCTTGGAGAGAAGCACTGACAATTTATCCTGCTTGGGAAAAATGTAAATAATTAAAAATTTCCATCCTACTGTCCAAAACCAGCATCATTTTATACGTTTGTTTTGGTGCATTACAATTGTAATTGCTATTCTGGAATGTTATTGGAAAAGTTATTGTTCTTTCTAAAATGCTAAGTTAGTTTAATGACTGAAAAGTTAATAAAAGTCCTGTTGTTCTCATTATTCATTTATTATTCAATTACTTTACAAAATTGGATCTGAAAATGTAACATGTATTTTTATGGAATAACAAACACTACCAATTAAGTTTTAAAGAGTAGATTGTTTTGAAATTCCTGTGGAGGATATTGAAACTGAATTAAAAATATTAAAAATGGCATCTGAAAATGAACAACAGCATTAGATTGAAAGCAAAGCAAAACAAAATAAATGAAAGTAAGTTAATAACATTCTTGATAGTACGTGGGCAGGGAAACAGTAACCTTTTCGTCACCACAGTGGAAAATGTTCACAGTCCCCATGTTCCCAAGGAGCTGACCTGTCCCCCTTAGCTGTCTAACTCACTTCTTGCTCATAGTTATCCACTTCAGGACTCTACAGAATTGAACCAGCCCAGGTCTGGTTCTTATCTCACATGGCTGTAAAACTGAAGCAACTATTGTCATCACTGGAGCTGCTCTGGTGAAGAACTGGGTTTAGTGCATGTAATCATTACGTCAAAATGTAATGTGCTTTACAGTTACTTGCCTTTAATGTCTGCCATGAATTTCCATTTAAAATGCTCCATTTCTATGTACAGATGGAATTTTGTTGTATTGCTAGTCTGTAAGAGGTGAAAGAAAATAAACATGCCGATATTTCTGTGATGGAGTCAGTTCCTTTTCCCTCAAGAGACTGGGAACAGAAGTCAAGATCTTGCTGTAAACAACTTGGTGTCTTCTGCATCTTCTACAAGACTGTGTCCTGCTGTACTCCATCAGCCACTATGTATTTTGCAGTTGAAACCTCTGTCATTTTGTTAATCAAAGCAGCAAAAAGCAATAAGAAGCCTGATATGGGGAGTATAGCACTCAGTTTTGATGTGTTGAAATCTCCCCTGTGTATCTGAGCAAATAATTTGAGAAAAATGATTTGTTAAGATTCACATCTCTCTCTTAGGAATTTTTGTGAAAAGGTGAAGTGATCTTTTTTCCATCATTTGAAATTATTTGTCAAGCTTCTTCATGAAACTGCTTAATAGGCAGTTTGCAAACAATGAATGGTCCATATTTGATAGTGAAATGCTGCATGCAGTCACTGTCAATTAATTATGTAAGTTAGGTTGGTAGAAGGGATACAAAATCCACAGAAGAAAGAATGGGTTTTGAACCATAAATTTCAGCTGACAGTCCATGCCCCTTGTTTGCCAGCGGCATGTTCCAATTTAATACTTGGTTTTCATAGTGTTCAGGAAAGGAGAAAAAAGAAGGCAGCATTATTAGAAACGCAATGCAGCACATAGATAGCTGTGAAAATATTTGAAATTAAATTTGACTTTGGATTCAAATATGAGCTTTTTTCTGAGCCCATTCACGTAACAGGATTTCTAAAACTTCACAAGGTAATTTAAACTAATGGAGCTAAACTCACTAATGAGCTTGTTCTTGGCCTTATATTCTTTAAGTATTTGCACTGAAGGCGAGGTGATTTCTTTCTATTTGTGATTATGTTTATTAAATCTTTTAATATTAATGGAAATTCATAGTCACAAAGGGGACTTCCCAGATTTGCGTGTGTATAAGTTTGCAAGCCCTTTTTATTCCAAATGCATTGCTTTTACAACTACAATGCCTTTTACTAACATTTTATTTTCCTTCAAAAATTACTGGCATGTGAATGAATACAGAATTCATTCTAAGCTAAATTTTACTGTGATTAAATCCATGTCTGGCTAAAAGCTACTTTGTCATTCATAATATGGTGATTCTTTATTATTTCATGCTCTGGTGGCAGCTGAGTAATTATGTGCTAAAAAATATGACCCTCTCTTCTGTAGAAGCCACCAGCACTGTAACATTGTCTACATGAACAAAACGTTTCAATTGGCTCACTGGTGTTTCATTCTGCCAACATATGGGCGTATAAAGTTAGACATTTCCCAGTAGGGCAGGAGATAAAGAATCTCAAGGAAAAAGGGACAAGGAACTCAAGAGAAAATCTTGGTTTGTATTTCATTATAACTTCTTTATTACAAGGATGCCTTGCACAGTGATTTATTAAGAACCATTGCCAGCTAATAAATTTGCAATAGCATACAATATTGTGACAGAATTAGCTATAAATAGGGTAGGTAGATTTTTTTTGTTCAAAATTCTGAGCCTAATCCAAAGTTAAAACATAATTTATCCATTCTCTCTACAGCTGTTTTCACATACTTCTGGTAAACTACACGAAAAATGTGCCATTCTGTGACCTTTAGCTGCTTTCCCCTGGTATTTCCTCTTGTCTCTTGGTGAAAATGGAGGATAATGTTTTGCAGTCTGTGTTCAGAAGGACAACTTGCTTCTAGTTCCTCTTAGCCCACCCTCCTTTCTCCCCTATTAAAAGGACTTGGTGAAATAATGATCCGAATGAGCCTGTGTGTAAGAGATCACTGAAAGATTATAAAAACACACAGAAAGGATGAAGACAAGAGAGGAATTAGAGAAGGGTTTTAAATCCTTTTACTCACCCTGGGTGAATCCAGAAATGTCACTGTACTACTCATCAAGGAATAACTTCCATTTCCAGTACTGCTGAACACAAGTGGCTCTACTTTAATTATGGGACTTAATCTATGACCGGACCAAGGAGACTAGGATACCCTCTCTCAGCTTATTTGGGTTCCCCTGTGTCCTTTCTGATCAAATGCTCAGATGCCTAGATAATGAATTCTGTGGTTTCCTTACAAAAACAATGCCACAAAACATCCTGCAATCCCCTGCTGCCACAGAGGAAGAAATGGCTTCAAATGATTCAACTGTGTTTTCATTAGTCCTTCATCAGCTGGTTGCTGCAACTCTATGAAACAGTTGTCAAAATGCTAATAAATACTTGCACTTGTAAAACCCTCTTTCCTCAGCTCTTTGACCATCCCACTAGAAGAACAGAGTGTGCTGGCATACAGGTTGTACTGCCTTGCACAATGACAACAGATGTGTATAGCATACAACCCTCACTGCCTAAAAATAATCTGGCCTGGTGAACAAAAATAAACTTTCCATTGCTCTGAGATCCCCAAGTGCCATCCGAAGGACACAGAGCTGTTGCCTGGATTCCCACTAGCCCTTCCTATTGCAGTTTTCCACCTGCTGACAGCATTTGCTCAGGATAGTGTTATTCAGCTTTGTACAAACTTATCCAGACTTAGGCAGGCCCCTCTCAGTTATCACAGACTATTTTCCTTAGCAACATTCTTTCCCTTGGTGCTCTCAAAAAACCCTGGATTTGGGCATGTTAAAACCTTTCTTTAGCAGGGATGTCTGCCTGATCCTCAGCCTGACATACCTGAAAACCATTTCCCAGACCAAAACACTCAGTTCCACTGTGTCCATACCGCAGAATGCTTTCTGACACTGCAAGCTTAAGCTGCATAGAACTTCACGTCAACTGCAGCTCCCTTCATCCCAAATCCTTCCCCAAATCTTAGCATCACCACAAGCTCAGCTTCTTCTTTCAAGCTACCCTTTGGTCTGGGGGTTCAAACCAAGAGCAAATTTGTTGCAGCAGTCAATAAGGCAGCTGAGCACTGTCAGAAGTCCCTCCGTCTTTTCAGAATAACTTTTGTATCACAGTTTAAATAAACTCCCTGAAGGAATTGGGTCTCCGCCAGTCTCACCCTCAGCTTGACAGGAAATAGAAGAGAGCATTTTCTCCCACTCACACTCTCTCATACACACATTGTAGTTTCTATCATATTACTCAGTCCCTGATGAGACCATTTTCCCATGTTGAACAGCAGGTCTGTTTTCATCCAACAAACAAGAGGGAAGGGTATAAGGAGTATAAACACACTCTATTAATCAAATGTCTGAAATTGAAGCAAAACATCACTTAGCTCCAAACAACACAGTATGATTCAAGAAATCGCCAGCCCAGACTTGACCAAGAGTATGCTTTTAAAGCAAGCTGAAGGCAGCATAAGCTCTATTTTGCTGTAAGACATACCCTGGTGAGGAAGGCACTAAGCAAGGTTTGCTTCATCTTACCTTAGCATTGTCTGTCATTTACACATTGAAGACAGTTCTTGTTCAGACAAACCAGCGAACCTGGACAACAGCCATTCCCTTTATCTGCAAACCAAATGATTCAGCCTTTTGCCACTGAAAAATTCAAAAATCCAGTGCAGACCTTTTTTTGATCCAGGTAATGTTTCTGAGAACTCTCAGCAACACTAATGGGGCAAAACCTTTCCAGTTCATTGTTTGAATATCTCTTGCACACATGAGTGAAATTTGCTGCAGGGACTGCTGTTTATTCTCCCCTAGGTATGAATTTAGAGGAAGTTTGATTAGCAAAAGGATCACATGAGACAGTATGCAAAGACTTACCAAGAGAGGCTGATACACGGAAACAATACCCAAGATAAAAAATGAGTCTTTGCCTCTGAGGTGGTTTAACCTAGCTAGAAAGTAGACCCCACAGAGCCAGTCGCTCAGTCCTCTCACGCTGGGATGGGGGTGAGAACTAGAAGAGTAAAAGTGAGAAAACTCGTAGGCTGAGATAAAGGCAGTTTAATAGGTAGAGCAAAAACTGCACACACAACCAAAGCAAAACAAGGAGTTTGTTCACTACTTCCTATTGCCAGGCAGGTTCAGCCATCTTCAGGACAGCAGGACTCCATCATGCATAACAGTTGCTTGGGAAGACAAATGCCATCACTCTGACACCCCTCTTACCCCCTTTCTTCTCCCTCCAGCTCTACATGCTGAGCGTGACACCATATGGTATGGGATATCCCTGTGGTCAGTTGGGTCAGCTGTAGGCATATGCTCTCACAACTTCCTGTGCACCCCCAACCTACTCACTGGCAGGGCGGTGTGAGGAGCAGAAAAGGCCTTGACTCTGTGTAATCACTACTCAGCAATAACAAAAACATCTTTGTATTATCAACATTGTTTTTAGCACAAATAAAAAACATAGCCTTCTACTAGCTGCTGTAAGAAAATTAACTCTACCCCAGCCAAAACCAGCACTTTTCAGACTTCTAGAAACTAAAATAACATTTGGCTTTTGTCTGTAATATTATTACTAATTTTCAGAAACTGAGTCAAAGTGTTTAAAGTAAATAAATGTGAGGGAACTTGTGGTCCCACTTCTGTAGAATTCAAAGAAAAATAATTACTAATTCCCCTGCTTTCTTTGCAGAACAGTAGGTAGCTTTGAAACATAGCCACATGGACTTAAAATGGCTCTAAACGTGCAGCTGTTGAGCAGTCAAATAACCAGTTTCACTTTGTCACCCCTGGAATACTGTTTTGTGTTACCAGTCACGTGTACAATACACAGGTTGTCTTGTTCATGCTTACAGGTTTTGTAAGCTGTAGTGGTGAATCTATGATGATGCAAATGTTAAGAAGAGTTATGCACATTCACACTATCTATTAAACAACTATACAGCTGGGATAATTGGAAAGAGCTGAGCTGCCTGCTATTTTTTCCGTGTTAAAGTTACCATGAAATAGGCTGTTGAGACATACTTTGCTGGGAGGGGATCTTGGATCTTTGAGAGATGACTTAAACATCCAGAAATATATAATGGAATATTTTCCGTTTTGACTGACTAGTATTAATTTCTATGATTTTGCTATAATGTTTTTTGTGCTCTTCTTAAGTAGAAGTGGGTTTGCCTCAACTGCTGTTTGCTGATGGTAACTGTATCTGGAGGTGGCCCTGAATCAATATCTGGGTGAGGGTCTTAAAAAACTATATATTGAAAACCAGAGAAACTCGATATGTGAGGAATGTAAGGATCAGCCAGTAAACCTTTCAGAATGCACAGATATCAGTCAGTGTATTATATTCTTTGTCCCTGAGGTTCTTCTTCATAGTTACCAGAGCAGACAGGTGTCCGTTCTCAACAGAGATACAACAAGCTGCTTTTAAGCGCTATTATTTTTGGCTATATGGAGCCCAGTTAATTAATTGGCAGGTTTTTATGGTAATTCAGCTAACAGTCTCTATTTCAATCACACAACCATCCCTGATGATTAAGAAACAGCTGCTTTCTACTGAAGTAGAGAAGAGATGGAATGAATCACCTTCTCCTTTCTTAACACAGTTAATGGATTTGAATGAATAATGGTGCATTTTTTTCCTCTGGAATATGCTATTTCCCAATTTACTAGTTTTTGCTCATTCAGCATTTCCATAGTAAGAGAGGTTGGAGACATCACTAGTGCATTTCATATAATAATCCTCCCAGGTGGGAGTCAGTTATATGATCTTTTAAATTACTGATGCTCCTCAACTGCATACATTTCTGTTTGCACTAGCACTAAAATTGACCCCATCTTCCTCAGCACATAAGAGAAGGACAAGAATCATAGAATCACAGAATGGTTTGGGTTGGGAGGGACCTTGAAGATAGTCTTGTTCCAACCCCCTTGTATGGGCAGGGAAACCTTCCACTAGACCAGGTTGCTCAAAAAGAAGTTTTTGCCTGTGGGTCCTTAGGTGAATGCCTGCTCTGAAGTGCACTGATGTCACTGGAAAACTTTTGCTGGCCTGAGCAGGTTTTGGGAACCTCTTGGATAACAGAAATACAGAGGCCACACATTACATTGTCTTGGGGTCTGATTGACTTAAAGACCATATCTTTTCTTTCCACACAGAAGTTTCGAAAATGGACCAATATACATTTGTTTTGAACTTTCTCTTTCAAAAGACAGTTTTAGAGTCTAAAGTCCTGGTCCTGTGAGAGGATTTACTAATGACGTGTTCTCCATCTGCAGAAATTTCTGATTTGTAAATCATATAGAAAGATGGACCCAAAGCCATCAATTTTGTTGTTTGTGTCCTGCCAAAAGAGATAGGATGAGACACCTCCAGAGCCTCTGAGGACAAGATTCCTCTCTCCAAGTGTTCTTTCTCTGGTGTGTTTCAGTTAAGGTGAGGCTTACTTAAATATTAATGAAGAATAACACCTAGCTACAAATTCTAAGGTCAAGATTGTAAAATTCTTGCTAAAGCAAGAAGATATTTTAAACTAAAATCAGTGGAGAGACATTTAGATGCAAGGAGCTGCCTCACACCTCGTATTGTAGGGATAACAAGTACATTTTAAATACATCAGCACTTTTCAGTGTATCCAATAGAAAGAACCTTCCTGCCTTCCCTTAGATAGCTTGTTTTACATTATTAGACTGTGGACCCCCTCACACACTCCTCAGCAACCAGAACTTGTAGTAATCACGAATGACATTTCAGGAAACATTACATTAAATAGAGCAAAGCAGCCCGGTTGTGCAATTCACTTGATTGAGTGCACAAGGATAGGAAGCCACGCCAAACCCCCCCTCCCCATCGGTCTGAAACCCACAGAGCAGACAGAACTCCCTCTTCATGCAGCGTCTCCAGATTCCCAGGCCTGGTTGAAAGCCGCCTTCTGATTTATGAATAATGAGCCTGCTGGTGATTTCTAAGAAGCAAGCTCCCAAACAGAAGTGCTGATGGGCACTGCACTGTATCATATAAGCTAGACAACACCTCGGCAGACTCTCAAAGGATGCTTTCATTGGGATGAGAAACTATACGGTGATCGAGTGCTCTCCTGTCACTGTCTTCCCTCACTTTGCACAGCATTTAACCTTCAGATACCGTTAAATTTAGATTTTTTTTTTTAAGTTTTTGTTTTTAAGAACTTGTCTGCAATCACAGCACAGAAATGTATGATGCCTAGTGGTGAAGGTGCCACTGAGACTGATTGATGCAAAAGTCAGGCTTTGAGAAGGGGAGGAGGGGAGAGCAGATTCCTTCAGTTGTGCTTAAAAGAAACAAACTTAAAAACAAGACAAGAAAGTTGAGTGGAAGCTGAGATGTTGAATGCAAGCTCTGCCAAGATTTGAAAAGTTACAGGCTAATGCTGGTACTGCGTGTTTTCTTAGTGATTGAGGAGTCAATCAGTTTTGTACATGGAGCTCCCAACACAGAGACGGTGTAAGTTAAGGGTCTTATAAAGTCAGGGAAGTGATTAAAAAAAGTATTTGCTATCAGTATTTCAAGTGAAGATGTAGAGAAAAGAAAGTCCAAAGGCATATCTTTACTGAAGCATTCTTTGTCAAAACTGTTGTTTAACTGAATTCCAGAGAAGTCTGTCCAAGTTCTGCTTATTGCAAGCTGATTTTAGTTTTTGAGTACAAGACTGAGATTTAGGTTGCAGCTCTACTACCTAGCTGCATCCTGCACTTGTATACATGTGTGCATCTCTAACAAACCTGCCGGGACACAGAGTCTTAGACCTTGCTCCTGTAAAGTCTGTTTGTCTCAATGGGCTTTTGCACTTGTACCCACTTGGATGTTAAAGTAGCTCTCACAAAATCTTGTTCATCCAAAAGGAAACAAAAGACTTAAGGTTAAATAATCATGAGTCTGACTCTTAATGTGAAGTATTTTAGGCCAAAACCTACTTCTTGAAAGCAGTTGAAACTTTGTCCAGATCTTGAGTAAGACTTGAAGTATGTTTAGCCCTATTTTGCAGAAGTAACAAGTATAGAATGCCTCCTGTAAGGCTTTCAAGATGCATTGCTGTGTAGTATGTATATTTCTATATTAT
>JAOEHY010035821.1:0-12884 GCA_025447955.1 Psilopsiagon aurifrons
CATCTCAGTGTCCCCTCTGGCAGTTAAAGCCATTCCCCTGTCCTGTCCCTCCATCCCATGTCCAAAGCCCCTCTCCATCTGGTATTACTTTGTGCATGCATTACATCTATATAAAATACACGTACATAAGCCTCAGCCAAAGAGTGCTGTCATTAGTTCAAATGTCTTCCCCGATTCAGAGAAAACAACCAAACATCTGAAAGGGAACAAAGACAAAGTCTCAAGTGCTTCTATTTCCATGACTGGGACAAACCTGTGAAAACAAAGTGCTTGTTACGGCTGGCCTAGCAAGACCTCATACGATGGAAAATAATGCAGCTAATTCATACTGCGACGGGTAAAAATCACATTTCATGTCTGCCACCACCTTTAGAGCTTCTATTTAAAGTGAAAAGCAAATCATGCAGAGAGACAACAACCCCCAAAATTACAGAGGCTGCTCTGGGGGGCTGCTTACATATTAAACACTTGCACTTGATCCCAGGCATGAATGAAAGGTAAAAAGCAGAACATAGACAGCACATGGGATGACAGAGACATCTGCGGATCCTCCATCCACTCAACACTGGGAATCACAGAATAAACCCCAGACTGCTTTTCTTTGGAAGGGACATTAAAGCTCATCCAGTACCAACCCCCTACCAAGTGCTCACAAAGAACATCGTGTCTGCAGGATGCTCACTCCTTGCGCTGCGGAGAGGCTCAGCAAGGCTGCCGGGCTTCCTTCAAGTAAAGCCCTGCAGGCAGCATCCTGCCCCCCGGGTCTCCCACCTCCATCCGTCTAACGTGGCAGGCACACGCTGCCGGCCCAGGGTGCTGCTCACAATTGGTGGTATTTATCGGATAAAACCTAATGAGTTCTGGGGAATGTCCCAGGGTGCATTCAAGTCATCCCTGCACATTAATGAGCTTAATTGGGCTGCCGCTGATGAGCGTGCAGGTAGACAGCGGGGTGAGGGCCGGGCTGGCTGCCACGCCAGCGGCTCCCACGGCTCCACATCAGGGACCGAGGAGCTTCCCCAGCACCCTGTGGCAGCACCTCAGCACCCTCACAGGGAAGAGCTTCTGCCCAAGAGCTCATCTCAGTCTCCCCTCTGGCAGTTAAAGCCATTCCCCTGTCCTGTCCCTCCATCCCTTGGCCAAAGCCTCTCCCCACGTTTCCTGCAGCCCCTTCAGGCACTGGAGCTGCTCTCAGGTCTCCCCCTCAGGAGCCTTCTCTTCTCCAGGCTGCCCCAGCCCCGCTCTCAGCCTGGATCCATGCAGAGCTGCTCCAGCCCTTGCCGCAGCTCCGTGGCCTCCTCTGGCCATGCTCCAGCAGCTCCACGTCCCCCTTGTGTTGACAAAGCCAACAACAATAATAATGAAAATATTCCAAGTTAATAAAAGGAGATTTTTTTGAAAAACCACAGCTCCCATCCTGCAGTACCCAAACGGAGGGGACCGGAAACAGAAAACCCTCACCAGGTGCCCCTGTGCACCCCGATGCCACCCATCGCTCACAGTGGCACCTCAGAAAGAACCACGGGGCTCACTTGCCCGCCACGAGGTCCCTGCACATTCCCTGCACACAGGAACAGGGATGGGAGCATGGGACAAACCCCACCATACACAGCCTTTTCCAGGCTGCAGAGACTCCCAGCACAGCATCACAACTTCCACGGCACCGCCGCTCCAGCAAGGAGAGCCAAGTGCTGAGGAACGCAGATGGAGGCCAGCGGATCCAAAAGGAGGACAGACCACCAGGGACATACAGAACCTCCCAGCAAAGACAAGGGGAAACGCAGCTGACAAGACCTTCAGACGCAGCATTGACAACTAAAGCGGTGTTCAGCCGGGGTGAAGCAAGGGCTGCAGTGTTGCTGGGCGGCTTCACTTGCTCCAACAAGCCTCCCTCTTCCTCCTGGGTGAATCTGGCCACAGCTGGATGCTTGGGTTCACTCCCAGGGAAAAAAAAAACAAGGGAAAGTGCTCGTATTGCACTGAACAGAGGCAGAGGCCAAGAGTGCAGCTCAGTACCCGCAAATCCCGATCCTGTGACATCCAGACATGCTGTGACGTGCAAGGAAAACACGTCTGGGGCTGCAGTGCACTGCTGCTTCAGGCCTTCCAGATCAAGTCCCCTCGGTTCCCAAAGCCACCCGCTCCGGCTATGGGCAAGCTGAGCTTGATGGGACATCCCAGGGGGATGAGCTGACAGGGGGGTCCTGAACCTGCCCCCCGACCCTCAGCACAAGGCTGGCACGTTCCTCATCAGGCGCAGCCATGAATTAAAATGCCACCATGGTTTCCACCTGCAGAAATAGAGCCAGGAAAGGGGACTTTGCCCCCAAACATCCTCAGGTATGGAGCTGGAGCTGCCAGGGCTGCACACGCTATCCCCTGTGTCGCTGCCACTCTGCACTGGTGATGCCGTGTTAAAGACCAGCGTCATTCATGCAGCCCATGGGATTTCGTACTGGGCACCACAGAAACTCTGCCACTCTCCCCAGAGCCACACCAGCAAACCTAACACCAGCACATGCAACCAAGAGGCAACACATGGTGAACAGAGTCCCCACACCCCTGACAGAGCCTTGCACACCTTCCCTTCGTTTTAGCTCTGTGTGCAAGCCCAGCATCCAGTTACAGCTTCAGCCTGCTGCACTCAAATACGTCTTTCCTCTTTACAACAATAACAGTTATTTCACCCATCACCAGGCTACGCCTGCAGCCCCTTAAGAGCCATCCTATGCATGAGCAGCATCAGCCCCAGTAAACCCAGCAAAGCTCCTGGGTTTTACTCTGAAACCTGAAGTCCCCAATGCTTTCACACTGCAGTAAGGAAATGTACAGAGCCATCGGGTGCAAACAGCCTAAAAAGAGCAAAGAACCCTGTGGCAGATCTGCCGCAGTGGTAAGCGACGTGTTGAAGCCTCACCTGGGAGGTGGAAACCAGCCAAAGCAAACGGGCTTCCAGAAAGCCTCCCAGCACGAACCTGCACCGGCTCTGGCAAGCGCAGCTCCCGCTGGCCCTGCAGGGAGGCACGGGAAATAACGCGGAGCCGAGAGCCAGGTTGCAGGGAAAGGAGCAGAAGTTTCCCTGGTGTGCTCCTGCACAGTCATACAGGAGCATCATCGGCCACGGGGAAGGGTAACCAAGCAGGTTCTGTCTTTTTTCCTTCTCTTTAGAGGTCTTTTGGAACACATTCACTTCACAAATGCAAAGTTAGTGCTGAATTCCTAAAGAAATGTTGTTGCAAAGAAACAGAATAGAGAAACAGGCAGCTCTGCACAACCAACTGAAGTCCTGGTTAACACAGCACGGAAAACCCTTGTCCCCTCTTTGCCAATGGACTGAGGGTTTGCCCAATGATTAGAAAAACACCCCCCCCAGATTTTGTGTACCCACTCACCCCACGGTGCCCTTCCTACACCTCATGGCAGCAGATAACCATCAAATCGCCCTCCCAGCGCCTCCAGCGCTGAACAGGCAGCCACAGCTTTCCCTCACAGGAAAGAAAAACTCATCCCAGGGAAGAACTGCAGCGCAAAGACATCACGGCACTGATGACTTTCATTTTCCTTTCTTGTGCTGAAAAAACATTTGACTCAAATCTATAGAACTGAGTTTAGTGCGGGGTCTGTTCGGTGCAAAGAGCAACCTCGGGAAGCTCTCATTGAAACATCCCACTCTGTCTGCGAGGACGGAGGAGACACAACCAGCGAGCGACGCCAGCCATTTATTGGAAGTCTTTTGCTCTCTTCAGACTCAATCTGTTTCTGTGCACAGCTTCAGTTTCACTGTGATAAACAATTGAAAAGAACCCAGATAATTGTGTGCCATCAACAACCTCTACCCAACAACACTGAGCTCAAACGCAAGCCCATGAGAATTCATGCCTGAGGAATGCAAGATGCCGGGTGCTTCTCGCAGAGATCCCGGCAGGGATGTCCAGCCACAGGAAGTGCACAGCAGACCCGGCATATGCCGCATTACATGCTACTGAGGGACCTTGCCAGCGCTAGTGATGTAAGCTTTGGTCTAATTTAAGACTCCATTACCATATCTAGAGAGATGACTCTGATGCGTGAGGGAGATACAAGCAAAGAACCCGCTAAGAGATGCTGCAGCCGCTGCAGCACATTCCTCCCTGGATGAGAACTGGGGCAGCAGCAGGAAATACAGGGATCTTTTGGAAAAGCACAGAAGAAAAAGCTCCCAAACAGCACTCTATGGACAATCCAGGCTGAGCAGGTTAAAAGTTCATTCGCAGAAGCAGAGCAAAACCTCATGCTAATTAGCACATTACAGGAAGCCAAGCACAAAAACGCAGCGAACACCTACAGGTTTGGGGGCTTTTTCTTGGTAAATTCTGCAGAATCTCATATTAAAAACAAAACCAGAAGGATCCTTGCTTCAGTTTCCAGGCCCTGCTCATCCACAGCTCTGTGCTGCCAAAGCCTTCAGCTCTGGAGAGGCTGAGAGACCACAGCCTGGTTTGGGTTGAAGGAACCTCCAAGCTCCTCCAGCTCCAACCCCTGCCATGGACAGGGACACCTTCCATAGAGCAGAGTGCTCCAAGCCCCTGTGTCCAACCTGGCCTTGAGCACTGCAGGGATGGGGCAGCCACAGCTTCTCTGGGCACCCTGTGCCAGCGCTCAGCACCCTCACAGGGAAGAACAGGGAAGTCCCTACAGGCCCTTGTCCAAAGCCATGGGACTGGCTCTGGTACGGTGCTCACCAAGCTTCACCCATCTCGGTTCTCCTTAGCATCAGCTAAGACCTGATGCTCCAAACCAAGACACAAAGCAGAGAAACAAAACAGGAGGAGAAAAGGGGGGGGAAAAAAGGCAAGATGGGGAAAAAGAAACATGGCATGAGCCTGACCTGGGACAAACAAACCCAGGCAGGATCCTCCCAGCTCCTGCAAGGCACAGTGTGCCTATGGGAGTCACTTTTCATGCAACATTCCTTTTGCCACCCAAGGGAGCACCCCATCCTTTGGGTCACTTGAATTCCCAGGGCTTCCCCTGGAACCCAGCAGTGCCACGATCCAGAGGGATGAGAAAGAGGCACTGGGAGAAGGAATGGATGGCTGCCCGGTCTGGCCACACAGGGTCAGAGAGCTCAGTCACTCTTTTCTCCTGGCAGCCAAATCAGGTGAGGAGCATATGAGAGCAGCGCACCTCGGAGGCCTCAGCAGCTGGTGGAAATTTCCAGAACGTCCTGGACAAGAGTGACTTACTGGAAGTAATACATAAATCAAGCAATGAATAGTTACCAGACAGCAGCATAAACAGCTGCCACGGGGATGAAATCAGACCTGCCGTGCCAAGAGGCGTCAGCCTCCTCGCCGGCTGCACCTTCGGGGGGAAGCAGGGAGAACAGCCCAAGGAAAAGCCTATCTCTGGGCACGCCGCAGCCCCGGTCCTGCACAGGAGCCTCAGTGGGTTTCCCAAGGCTGCTGGCACAGAGCACTCCATGCTGAGCACCGGGAATGGGAGCCGGCTCCCATGGGATCTGCACAGCGCGGCCTGGGATCAGGGCAGGGCACTGCCAGGGCTGGGATTGCTCCACAAGGAAAACAGAAGACCTGGAAGAATTTTTATCCTGCTCTCCTTTGCCAGCACCCCCGGTTCAGCAGAGCAGAGCCCCTCCGAAACGCGCCTCACTCCTGCCCCATCTCAACAATGGGCTGCCACAGAGGGTGGGTTCCGATGGATCTGCAGGCTGTGGCTGATCACAGCCACCCCACAGAGCCATGGAAACCATCCAGGCTGATAAGTGGAAAACAACTTGTGCTCAAGATAGCAATCGTTGTCATTCTGGTTAAAACACAAACTAGAAAACACCACCGCAGCAAAAGCAAAGGGAACTGGTCCCTGCTGGCCAGGCCACAGTGCTGAGTGATTGAAGACAATGCTGCTAAACACACGTACACGTTTCTTCTGCAGCATCCTTCGTGGTTCTGACCCTTTGCCAGGAGAGGAGCGGACCTGCAGGCCCTGCTCCTTGGGCCAGGGGATGGAGTGATGCAGAGCTGCAGGAGCATCTCAGGAGCCCCACTGAAGGGTGCACAAGCACAGCACCACCTGTACTGGAGAACCTGGACCTCACTGCCAGAGAACAAAGCAAGGCTCAGCTGTCGAAGTGTGCCCATGCAAAATCAAGTAATCCCTCGATGCCTGAAGGATCATCGGAGCGAGCTCCTCCTGCTCTGCTCACCAAGGCACTCACTCCTTGGTGAGAAAGTACACTAAAACAGAAGGAGAAGACAGGGATGATACTGCAGCCCCACTAACAAACTGGCAGTTTTCCCGCAGCACCACTGGCACAGCCACTACACACTCTCTGTGCCTCTGCTTCGCTTCGTTATTTGGCAGGGAAAAAAACACATGGTTTAATCGGAGCTGGCACATGGGGTTGATAAAAGAGCACTGGAAACAGCAGTGTGGCCGTTCTGGTAGATAGGTGCGGGCCAAAAAGGGGTATCTGCAGGCAAACAGCACCAAAGCACAGGAGGAGCGTGCTGCTCAGTGATGCTGCGGGACAGGCTGCACCCAGGGCGCTCGGCAGCACCCAGGCAGGGCTGGTTTCCCCACTTCCCAGCTAGGAGCAGCGGGCATAAAAAAACCATCCCAGGATAAAGAGAAAGCAAACCCTGAGGACTGCGGGAGCAGACCTGCACCATGAAAAGCTCAAGGTTGCTGCCCCGATGGGCACAAACCACTAGGAAATGATGCTGGGAGAGCAGGGAGCCAGCAGTGCCCCAGGGCACTCACCACCTCCCCTGGCACCAGTTCTTCATTCATGGACCTTCGTAAAATGGTATTTCTTCTCCTCAAAGCAGGGAATGAGGAACACTCTCACCAACCATCCCTGCAAACACGGGAAGCTCAACAGATTAACAGACTGACCAAGCAATAGTGATGCTGGTAGCTAAAAAAGAAACAGCAGAAGAGACGTGCTGGGCTTGTCCTTCAGATCTTTGAAAGACACAGGCTATTCTGCCCAGAGACAAGAGAAACCAGGCAGGTTTTAAGATCATCCAGAGCCTCACTGGCTCCAGGGGCCTGTTGGCAAGAGCAGTGGATGCAGGCATGGGGCTCACTGGGACAGGGCAGACCGCGGGTGTTCAGGCTTTCCTGCAGAGATCCCCTTGGAAAAGGATCAGAACAAAGAGCTCTCCTCTCTTTCAGGATCAGTAAAGCACATCTGCGTTTATCACAAGCATCCTGAGCGCGTGAGCGTGTCCCAGGGAGGAAAATGAAAGGTTGCACCTACTCATGGGTCAGAGAGTAACATCGTAATAGCAAGTTTCATTGGCACCAGGGTCTGCAGAGCAGGGGACATTTGCAGCATCGCGCTCCTGAGAGGGAGCTCACATTCTGTATCACACAGCAGGTAATTGCCTGGACACATGAACAGGAGACCGCAGGCAGCACAAAGAGGCTCAGAGATGCAGTAAGAGGCAGAAATCAACTTTGTTGTCTATTCACACCCTGCCTGTGCCTGTCCCTGGGACCTATCCCCCCTCCCTCCAGCGTTCCTTCCCCTCAGAGCCAGAGCAGGACCCATAGCACCTCCCTGCTGTGCAGTGGGAAGGGCAGTGCTTAACCACTTCAGAGGCACTTCTCCCATCTGGTATTTCATTTGTGCTAATAATTGCCATTTCTAAACCTATCAGCTGTGACAGCAGGGGTTTGTACTGCTATTAACCACAGCCCCACACCACATGAGGCGCCCCAGGTCCCTTTTCAGTGAGCAACAGCGAGCATGCACAACAAAAAAACAGATGTAAGATGACACAGGATGGGCTCTATGTGACTGATGCAGAGGTTCTGCTTTTAGCATAAGAGAGACCCACAGTAATACTGTCAGAAATGCTTTTTCAGCTCTTGCGATCAAAATGCAAATCTTGATTATTCATACATTACTTTAAATAAGTAAGAAAAAAGGCAGAGTCAGATGGGTGCAGCCCAGCTTGGAAAGGAGCCCTTTGGCTTTGCCAGCGTTAGCCATGGATGCGCTGCTCTTGGTTCCTCGCACCAGGGATGGGGCAGCACTGAACCCCAGCTGGTTCCCCCCCATCTCCGGGCATCCCCCTTCCCTGCACAGGCCAGGATCCCCTCAAGGAATAGCACTGGCACCAGGGGAGCTGCTGCAGGGCGGTAGCTCCATGGAGCAGGCTCTCGCTCCTCAGCTTCCTGCCTTTCTCAGAGGTATTTTTTCCCTATTAAATAACCACAATGAGCTGTTTCTCTTCCTACTCACTCATTGTTTGTGTTTTGTTTTAGTTCCCTGCCCACTAAAGTAGTATGAGACCCATTGTATTATCGGCCTCCCTTCTCCACGTCTCTCACTCAAACACCACCAGGTTTTCCTTCAAATGAAAAACACTTAAGCAGTTATGAGATTCCTCACACATATTTGGCTGATGGGAGTACCTGGAACCGCCTGGCCCTTGGCTTCAGCCTGTAAATAAAGCAGCTTTTGAAACTGAGATCTAAACCAGCTCTTTGGTTTTTAACAGCCTTGCCTGAGAGTCCATGGAACAGATACAAACCCGTGTCATTTTTAATCCTATTTCAAGTAGCAGTTGCTATTTTTCCTCTTGAACAGATAACTTCAGGTTCTCCCAGACCTTCTTCTAACCGGTTACTCCGATTAACTCATTCCCAGGTTCCTGCCCCATCCCTCCCACTCCCGTGGCACTGGTGGGAACACAAGGGCAGGTAGGACCCCGCAGCCTTGAGGTTGGCACAAACACCTGATGATGCTTTTACTTTTAAAACGCTAATCAAAGGTTTCCATGGCAACCGGTAGGAGCAGGATGAAGACAGGAAATTATAGGTCAGCTCTATCACTGAAAGCAAAAAAAATAATTCCATTCCTGTGCCCTCGGAAAGTTTCAAGGTTACCTTGGATTGATTCATCAGGATGCATAAAGGCAGCAAATATGCTATTGTAGCAAAGAAACAGCTCCTAGTCCTTTAATACTAAGCTTGAGCTGAAAGCCAGGAAGGAGCCTAACCTCTGCTCTGCCTCCTGGACCGCCAGACCCGTTACCACACCATTAGAGCATCATTATACTCCCAGGAACACGGTGATCCATCCCTCCTGCCTCTGCAGGCTGGGGCTGAGCAGGACCACCCCCTGCACCGCTCCATCCCGCAGCCCCCGTTCCACTCACACACAGGTTTCCAGGTCCTCACCAACCAGATATGACTCAACACCACACACAACGAAACTTTTCTACCACTATTCACTTTCAGAGGAAGTGGAAAAAGGACAGAAAAACAGATCAGTCATAAACGTACTTTGCCAAGTGGTTCATGAGCAAGTGCAGCATCTGCCTGTTTTTCTCTGGGAGCCGATGGACGAGGCTGTGGATCTCTGACACCCTTGACTCCTGATTCTCCAGTTCTGCATCGGAAATAGGAGATGATTTATTTCTGCATTAGGGGGTTATTATGCGAAGAGGCATGCAGGAACACTAACACCAACAGATGTCCTGAGGACCTCCTCCACCAAGCACTCGCCCTTTGTACCAACCCCAACTGGCTGTTTCCAAAAGGAAACGGTGAGCTGAGAGCAGCCAGCCTTGTGAAAAGCCAGCTGTGGTCAGGGAAGGGGCTGACTGCAACCAGCATCAGCACACTCCCATTCAGTGTGTTCCCAAGCACCATCAGGATGGGCCCAGCACTGCACCTGGTGATGCTGCAGCATTTGGTGCTGGTTGGATCCGCCAGTGCTGGCAGATGTGTTCCAACAGCCTATGCAGGCGCCATTCAGGGCCATCACTGATGTGGCCACGCAGTACATGAGCCCTCCTGACCCCTGGTTCCAGCCATGCACCCAGGCTGCTGTGTGAGCCAACTCTCACACAGAGCACCATGTCCAGGGCAGCCAAAGGAAAGAGGCACAGACACAAGAACCACAACCAACAGCATCAGATCCCCGGAGGCGGTGTTTGAACAACAGCCTCCCTCCCTTGGGAACACGATGGTCAAAGCAACGCAGAGCTGCAGGCACCAGCCAGCTCCCCGCTCCCCAGCACCACCTGCGCTTCCTTTTCATCTGGTTCAGTCCCAAACAACAACATGCCCCTTGTCTCTTCGTTCTCATTCTGCTTTCCGGGACCGAAGGAGCAGGAGGGCAGTGGGGAAGCAGCAGGGCAGGGGTTATGCTCAGTTACTTGCAAATTAGGTTCCTCTTTCAGACCGCTGCCGTCAACGACAAACTCACTTGCTGCTTTGATGAAGCTCCTTTGAAACTGGTACATCATGAGCGGCCCTGGAAGCATTCTGGAAGATAAGAAGGTAACACACACAAAATACATCTGAGTAACACAATCCACAGAAACAGAACTTTGCCCTCGCCATTTTCAAAGTGCAGAATTAAGCAACAGCAACTCTAATTAAATCCCCCCATCAGAAGGAATAAGATCTACTGAAGCACCTTTGATTTATTCTGCCTCCCTTTTCTGCACTGCACTGAATCCATTTTTAACCTCAGCGTTCCTTCGGTATCACAGAGACCCAGTGCAGTAGTGAGCCCATGGGTTCCAATAAGTTTAAAAACAAAGTAAAAAGAGAAACGAGCCTCATCATAAAACTTTAACAGTCACTGTTTCCACTCAGCTCCCCATTCTCCCCTCCCACTTCCACATCCCTTCAACGGGACATCTCAGTGCTGCCAGCATTCCTCAGGGCTTTGCACAGTTCAAGCTCCAGAGCAAAGGTTGCCAATCATGAAAAACGATGCAGTGATTTCCTAGGCTGAGATCCACCAAGCTGATTATCCTCATCACCCTAATTGGATTGAGCCTCTCTCTTGCACTCTTTCTCTCAAATAAAACCAAATGCACAGCACAGCATCAGAAAACACAAAGCTGCAGTTGTGACAGGCAGAAGCATGCTGCAGATAGCGAGATGCCAGCAAACTAATCCTTTGGGAAGATAACCCACAGTGATAATGGCATTGACTTGACTACAGGAATTATTACTACAGCAAAGCTCAGCACCCCGCTCTGAGCAGCGCTACAGCCACTGCCCTTAGAGGATCCCTGCACGCACTGCCTGCCCCATGCTCATGAGGCAGAAACCCATCAGGGAAAGCTTAGGGGAAAACTGAAATCAAGGCAGAGGACACAAGAATGGGCTTTTAAGACCATATTTGTACCACACACATCTGCCAGAGAGCTGATTGTGCTCCACAGATCCTCCTCAACCATGCTGGAGGGTCAAGGGAAAAGACAGAACCAATTCTCTCAGAGCAGTTTATCCTTTGCTACTACTGGCATGCTATTGAAAAGGATCTACAGCAACAGGCAGTAACGCCCCAAACCATCACTGACTCCTCATGAAGCTGAGGCTTTCCTGCCTTACCTCAGGTATGTTTTCAGAGCACTGGTAATGGTCTTTATCTCCCACTCTGCACAGATCTCAGTTTCTGTTTCAGTGGCTGTTTTGGGATCTAAGGAAGAAGAGAAAACAGAGAAAAGTGAGCCACAGTGAATCCAATTCCAGCTCTCATCAGCTCAGCTGTGCAGGAAGACCATCACATCCCATTTTATTTGCTATTCCCCAGCGCAGTGACCACAAGCTGATCCAGACACTTGTGCAGGGAAGCATTACATGAGATGGGCCACACTTGCACGGGACGAGAGAAAGAGAGGGAAAACATGAACCACGAGCAGCGAGATCAGCAGTGTGACTAAAGCGTGATACACGGCACAGGAGACGGTGGGTCAGTGACAGCGGTGACAGAGCAGGGCACAAGCACAACACAGACCCAGACAAACACAGACACCCCCAGGACTGAGCAAGAAATCCCAGCCCCGGGCAGGCTGCAAGGCATCGCCCCACTGAACCAGTGTGAGACAGCAGTGGTGGCACCGGGGGGGTCGGGCAGGCCATGGCTGTGCAGGGGGGCAGGAGGTGGCTTGTTCTCCTGGCCATGGTAGGGAAGAGCCCCTGGTGCCTTCCCGACCTGCTACAGGGGGCTTGGGAAGCTGCCCTCCCACCAGCAACCAGCGCTGCAGTGCCAGTGCCTGGGGCAGCCAGCGCCCGAGGTGCCCGTTCCACTGCCGAGCCCTGCAGTGTTCTTCTCTTCACCTCCTCCGGGGCCTTCCCTTCCTTTCCACAGTTTTTCCCCTCCTGTCTTCTAAAAAACTCCTTTAAAGCCATCACAAAGCCACGCGGCTGCTGTGGAGCACGGGAACAGGCGGCTCCAGAGCAGCAGCCAGGTCCTTCCCAAGGCGGATCCGACACAAACCACACCTGCAGCTCTCTGCTCGCCCTGCCTCCGGCACATCACCCGCCCAGGACAGGGAGCCAGCCCTGTCTCATCAATAAGGTTCCTGCCTTATGGAGCCCTGTGAGAACACCTCAATGCTTTGATAACGAAAGAGCCCTCGGGAAGAGCGATTACTCCCTCCTCCGACACCTCCACCCATGCCAGGACCCCATCACATCGGGGGGCTCCTGGGGGACCACCACTGCCTGCACACCCGCCCCTCTCAGACACGGATGTGGATGGAGCTCATTTCTGACTCCTCCCTGACAACTACAGCCGATCATGTCAGAACCCACCATGAGGTCGGTGCTAAGTGGCCCGGCCGTGGATACCTCAC
Source organism: Psilopsiagon aurifrons (assembly GCA_025447955.1). Taxonomy (NCBI): domain Eukaryota; kingdom Metazoa; phylum Chordata; class Aves; order Psittaciformes; family Psittacidae; genus Psilopsiagon; species Psilopsiagon aurifrons. The sequence continues at coordinate 12,618 of JAOEHY010035821.1, forward strand.
GGCAGCACCAAGGAACCGACTACCAGGACTAAAGACAGAGGATGCTGCGTGGCAGAAGCAGCCACAGCTGATGAGGAGGGAGAATTAAATTCAGGAGGAAGACATTTCCCTCCCGCTTGGATGCTGCTTCCTGAGTGCTTTTGCTAACTCGGTCCTGGCAAACAGGCTGAGAGCGGGGCTGGGGCAGCCTGGAGGAGAAGGCTCCTGAAGGGGAGACCTCAGAGCAGCTCCAGTGCCTGAAGGGGCTGCAGGAAACCTGGAGAGGGG
>JAOEHY010035822.1:11444-27375 GCA_025447955.1 Psilopsiagon aurifrons
CCGAGGCAGCTCTTTTAGGAGGGGGAGGTGAGTTAACAAACTGCGTGGCTGATTTACAGCTTAAACCACGACAGACTTTTATCAAGAAACTGCACGTACCACATGAGAGCTGACCTTTGGTGAATTTCTCTGTGGGGAAAGGCAGAAATTGATATCTCAAAAAGAGTAAAATTGCTCAGGAGTAGAAAAGTCTAATCATTCACGCCTTAACATACCTGTCCAAGCTGAATGAGACAAAGCTGAGGGGGCTACGCAGTACCCAAAATTTTCTGTGAAATTGATGGAAGATTCTAATACTGATAAACATGACACATATCTGACTTACTGCATTTGGCTTTAGCAGCAGTAGTTTCTACTCTCCCTTTTTGCTGTTTTTCTTATAGGCATTTTAGAACATAGGATTTTTAATTTTTTACATCTAGCCATCAGACTGAAATGTTAAAAATGGATAACAAAAGTAGATCTTGCTTTTTCAGTTTATGCAATAATTTTCTATGCTTTTCTCTTATTTCTGAAATTCCATTTAGTTTACAAATTTTTCTACCTTTCAGGTCTACAGGTTTGAAAAGCGTATTAAGGACAATGCAAAGAGAGCTTTTCAATTTATGCTGAAATGGTTTTCTAAACTGACACAGAACTAATACTCCTGATTTAAAAGAGATTTCACAATGCATGCTGGGAAGACCAACCAAAAATACAGATATTCAATAGAACACAGATACTTGGGAAATAAATGGCTGAATGACGCCTTTTGGCAATGTTATTTGTCATGGTTACAGATTACTTATTCATCTGTTCTGTTTCAACTATCTCATGCTTTCAACTTTTACTAGATTTTTGGGGCTAAAAGTGTATATTCAGTAAGTTCCATATGGTTTGGCTTATGCTAAGCGGAACCATAAGACTGGTTATTTGAAAGCCAGCAACAAATTCACATATGAATCTCTTATAAAAAGCCTTACAAAGACTGTCATACACTGTCATAGACTATCATAGACTATCATAGACTGTCTTCTTAAGATAATGCTGAGGATGTTTTATTACAGCATGTTTCCTCTGAAACATTCCTACACCTTTACAAAGCCTGCTATAGATATTTTTGCACTTAAGTTTTGACTAAGAACAAACTTGCTGAGTGAATTGCTCTATCCTGCCCTCAAACGATACTAATACCCAGCAGATCATAAGAACTGTATAACTTTAATTCATTTTGTGACAGCACTTAGCCAATGTCAGTATAGGTTCATATTTCAGAGGCTGTTTAGTTGTTCTTAAGCTGCTTGCCTTAAACAACTAAAGAAAGGGTAAGTGCGTAAAAGTTTATAAGCCAGTTGTGTTCACTTTATTTAATTTCTTTCTTCTTCTGGTCATGTACAGTGTGCATTTCATAACTAAGTAATGAACCACAATCTTTATGGCAGCTACTCCTGCAGGAGTCAGTCTGGAAAAGGTTGCCCAAATAGCACACTTCAATGCATCTGCACTGTATGCTGTGTTGGAATGGGGAATTGGTAAAAGAGTATTCTGCATGTGACTGGCAGAAAAAAAGCTGGGATCTGAGCAGTAAATGTCACCAAAATTCATTTGGTGTGTTCGGACTTACTGGCATGAAAACAACATCACTGCTCCGCTGTCAGCAAAAATAATGTTCTGCAAACAGTTGCAGGTCACACAGGAAAGTTTTCTCTTGTTACATTCTTGCACAGGAGATCTGCTCTTTGCCACCTTCAATTTGACATTTTACAGGGATTAGGAACATAAATCAGAAAGAAAAAAATTATAATGCATTGTTTTCTCCCTGTGGCTGACTCTTGCTTATGTTAAGTCAACAAATGTCAGATTTCAATTTTAGTGAATTAATGCAACACAGACTCAGAAATCAACCTTGGGAGGTTCTATTCTAATTTTTTCATATGCGATTATTTTCCTATACCTTTCTGACATCTGTTTACAGTAATAATTTTGAACATCTGATTGAAGTAATCAGAACTGCCAAGGTATACTAGCTACACAAAGTACTTATTTTTTAAAATTTGATTTCTTTTGGTTTCTGTGAAGGAAAATCCCCTATCATAACTTCAGGCATTTTCTCTCTACAGAAAAAAAAAAAAAAAAAAGACACTTTAGGAACTGACCATATATCACTGAAGGAAATTAAACTCCTGTGAAATATTTCATTATGCTGGAGTTTTTTGATGGACACTAATGTGAACATAAAATAAAAGCCAGTGACTTCAAAGATATCTGGATTTCAAAGTTATATAGGAAATACTCTAACAAAAAAGGTATAAAATAGCTTCAGTCTTTTGTAAATTAATATTTTTTTCCTTTTTTCCTAGAATTCTAATGTTAAGTACTTCCTACCTTCCACACTTTATAGATGTTATCCTGTATAATAAGGAAATGGCTTCTGAATAAAAATAAACATTATTTAATTTAACTACATCATGATTCAGCACAATCTGAGCAAAATGTTAAGAAGTTTTAATACTTAACACCACTACTTAATTGTGCTTCTAACGCTACTGCCCTCGTTACTGAGGATAAAATTCATGCTGATTCTTCTTAAAGGACTTGTTTTGAGAACACTTCTTGCCAATATTCAATGTGATCTTTGCAGCTTTTCTTGACCTAAAGCCGTCTTTAAGATCTTTGAACCAGGCTGATTTTTTTTTTTATTTTTTTTTTCCTAAACCCAGCAGTGTAACTACAAAGTTAGCATAGGAGAAGAATATATTTTTAAAGACATTAAAAAGCCATGTGCGTTTGCAAATGATTTTGCAAGAATGCAAATGGGTGTTGAATATGCCTCTTAAAGTAAAATAAAACAAAAAAGGAATTAGTACTGGAAGAACAGAGTGAATGTTAGGCACAGACAAAGTGGGTGCCTGCTCAGACAACAGATGAGGAATCAGCAATGGCCGTGTTGCAAGCACCATTTTCATTTGCAGCAAACCTTGGAAAATCAAGTCTGCAGCTGCTGCTGCCCCTGCTGAGGCTGGGGTGAGAACTGGGCTCTGGGCTGGGCTGTGTCCCAGGGCACCTACACCCAGCAGCTTTCAAGCCAGAACACCCAGCTGCTGAGTCAGCATCCTTACCCCCCTTACATCTTATCTGCTGTTCAGGGCAGCAGAAGCAGCAAAGCCAGAGTTCTCCAATTTTCCCCTTGTTCTCTAGGCAGCTCTGCCATTTTTAACTTCTTCCTATGCCAGAAGAACACCAGGACCATCCTGGCTTCCACTTCTCACCTTCAGACCAGTGAAATTACATTCTCATGTACATTGAGGAGAAGCCTTGCATCAAGGGGCAAGGTATTTATATTATTCAGACTGATTCTGAAATTATGCTTTCTCTGAGTTAACGCATACTAAACTTTCACACTAACACCTAGAAGAATCTGTTGCCAATAAACATACACCACCACAGTATTTATTGAGTAGCTACACATGAAATAAGGTTAAGGAGGTTAGTCGGAATTTGTAGGATATAAAACTTCAGGGGATTGTTAGGTTCACACTTGGTTAGCCAACGTGACTTGCATATTAAGCTAGAACCTTGTACAACAGTTCCAGGGCTTAGTTCAAGTGTTTAGAAGACCACGTAATAGATTTTCACATAGCAGATCAATATCTGCTTCAACTTTTGAAACAAACTCCACTAGTTCTCACTAGATAATCAGACTGGGAGCTCCTTTTCACCTCCTGACCCAAAGCCCATAGAAGCCCACATAAATGTTATTGCTGAATTGTAGGAGCTTTGCATTGGGCCTCAAAAGATGAAATACAATAAAACTGCTCATAGGAGCAATAGTTACGGTTTCTCTGAAAAAGAATTCATAAGATCAATCTTTATTTTTCGAGGCCAAGATGATACTATATAAAGATGGCACATCTGTGTTTTAATGAAAGCATTTGCCTGCAGCTGCTGTATTTCCTACTTACTTGTAGAAAACCAAACAAAAAGACAACATTTCATAAATATAATAAAAAACTTGCAATAAAATGAGTGTGGTAAATTCACCACTGCCTCACTAAGTAATTATAATAAAGAATCTCATCAACAATGGTTCATATGACATTCTGCATACACAGTAATAAACAAATAATATAAGAAATTTCTTATACACTCTCAATAGCTCCCGAAAAGGCACATTTTAAAAGTTTGGGGAATTCTACACATGCTAAAATGTACATTTAATTATACCAATATAAGGCACTTTAAACCCATGAAAATATACCCACGTAAGGGGCATTGTATTACTGTAACTATAACAGCATTAAATAACTAGCTTGAGATCAAGTTTTTCATTATGATGGAAAATCCACGAAAAAGAATGAAGAAAAAGAGTCTTCCCTTTTTAAAAAAAAAAAAAAAAATCATGGAGGGAACACTCAAAAGTTGTGAGAAGCATGAAGTTATAAAACTATTTTATCTTATACTGCATCACACTTAAATAATTTTTCCAATAAAAATAATCCTGAAATCATATTCTTTTCTTGTCTGAAATGTTATCACACTTGCGCATTTCTAAAAACGTTTTTCTTTTGTCAAAATGGGATTTTCTCACATACAAATAGCATACAAAAAATATCCTTAACCTGTTCAATGGCATAGGTCAATAAGTATATAGCCCTTCTAAATAGACAAGGAATAGTGACCTTTTATACCTCACACAAGGTATGAGAAGACTGTTCTGCTAGTAGTACTACTTTTTTATTGCTTTTACTCTTACCTAATTCCTTACTGTAGAAATGAATTACCAGCTTAAGTGATACACCTTTTGCTATTATAAATTCCCTTCTTGCTTTTTATTGCAAAATGTATTTATTTTATAAGTTCTTCTCTATGCTAGATATGAACTAGCTTTCGATGGCAAGGGAGCCAGGAGACAGAGGACACAATCTCTCTTGTTAGTACTGCTTGCTTACATGGACCAAAACACAAAATCTGAGCCTTCAAATTTCCTTGATGAGCAAACACTGTATTACCGTTAGAGCATTTTTAACAATATTTGTCTAAAAGTTATCTTGCTGATATGAAAATGTAATTAATCTTTACAACATCTACCCCTCATTAGTGAATGGAAACAAACTAAATACTGGAGCAGGACTGTAAGAATTCTAGATTTGAATCCACAGGTAGCAATTATTGTTCTTTTGACCTGCAGGCATTTTCTGTGAAGCAATGGGTAAGGTGTTACTTAGATTTTTCCTGCAAGGGCGTGTGTGTGTTTGTAGGGATTCATACAAATTTATTTTTTTTTTAAATGAGTGAGAAAAAAATTGTGAAAATCTATTGGATAAGGGACAATATGTAGAGCACATTAATGAGGTGATAAATACATACATAGTTCAATCTTCAAAACAAGATTATTGTAGCATTATGGTTGCTAGCATGTTATTTCAATTAGAGAGCAAAATATATTTACCTGCCATAAGGGATTAGTCTTCTCATGAAATACTGACCTAGAAAGCAGAGTAAAACTAACAAAAGTATTTTTTTTTTTTTTTAAAAAAAGAAAAGTTTTACTTGCAGACTTTATTTGCTTACTAGCTTAAGCTATTAAAATTTAAACGCTGTAAGAACTTTTTATTTTTTTTAGGTTCTCTGTCTGCATTCATAAGTGTGTATTCCTTAGTCTTGCATTATTTAATGAACATGTGAAGTCTCTGTAGTCATGAACCTGAATTACAGCAGTATAGGATCTCTGGAAGGGAAGAGACTGGGATCACTGCCAGCCTGCCATCTAAAGTGCAGCCCACAGTATACATTGATAGCAAAGGCAGTCAAGTGCCCATCTGCTTGCTTCAGAAGTATTTTTCTTTCAGACAGAGTGGAAGAGAAGTACTTTAGTTAAGCTTAGTGATGAACTGATTAGGCGGCTTGTGAAGCCAATAGAAATGAACAGCCTGTCCATTACCAAGATAATCACATGATAAAGCAAACCCATCCGGTCACAATGAAGACTTCAGTTTAAGCAGTGTTTTGAAGTGCAGAGTAGCATTATTTCTTGAGGGCTCCTGAACTGCTGTAGCAGGTGCTCAGCAAAATAAAATCAACAAAGACAAAACAAAGCAAGACAAGAAGCAACACATCTCCTCTCCTCCTTTAAATAATAAACTAAATCCACTGCTGTTCTGAGCCAAGGCTGGCAGATAGTGCAAGGCCAACATAACTTCCAGTGAAATAAAAAATTGGTACCGAAGAAGTCATCTCACAGTTTAACACAACAAGCAACGATTAAAAAAAAAATTATCTTTCAAGCTTTCTTCCTAAGGCCACAGGAGGTAGATAATCAGAGAAAATATGATGAGGGCCATTATTCTGTATGAGAGGTGAAGGGAGGGCTGGGCCCATGAAACATAATGAATTTCTATCATTTAGCCTTTATTTAGGAAACAAAGCCTAAAAAAACATACATCTCAAAATCAGGTATTTTGGTTCCACCTAACTGGCCTAGCATACACGTGGCTGCATGAGCCAGCCTTCCACACTCCATGAGCGAGGGTGGCCCCAGCCTTCCTTTCAAAGAGCTCAGTCAGGTGTGCTCAGTTTTCCACCTGCATGGCCTCCACCAACATCCCTAGATGACACTTTGCTGGATGCTGAAATTGCTAAAAATTACGTAAGTCATATTTCATTAAGTTGTGCACTATGAAAAGTCTTTGATTTGCGTTAGTACCAAGACTATTACACAGATCAGAAAGAAACAGTTTGCTGAAACATATTGACAAAAAAGGTTATAAAAATGCAAACCTTTTTAAGGGATGGTGAATTAAAACAGAAAAAATCAATAGTAACAGCTCCTCGTTAAACACATAATGCTGAATATATTGATATTCTGTGGTTTTTTTACTATTTTCCACCTACTGGTTAGGTATTTTATTGCTTCTCTTTATATCTCCCACCTTTTTTTTTTCTGAACTGCATGCAAAATAAGAATTGATTTGGATGGATAATTGCCTACAAAACTTACATGAGTCTAGCTGCTGGAAACCCAGAACTAGCTTCTGAATTATCAGGCCGAACACTGCTCAACTAGCAGTTTTCAGCAGAGGCTCGCAGCTTACTGTAAAGTTAACACTGTGTTACTTTATTTCTCTCAAATAAATAGAATTGTGAGCCCACAAAATTAAAGATAAATTACTTATAAAGACTCCTTAAACTGCCCATAGCCTTCATACTGGCAGAAAACTCTTTAGCAACCACAGCTTGATTTTCCTCAGGACTGCACAAGAAATAGAAAAACAACGTAAGACAGGGATATGGAACTTTCACTTACTGTTATGGCTTGTCTTTAGGATGAGAGAGGGGGCACTTCAAGCATTAAGAGTAAACTTCCACCTCAATTTTTTCTGCCTCCAGCCCTGGATTCAAGCAGAATTTAGTCACCTGTATGCTGAGAACAGAATACAGTCTGAAAGTGCTAATTAGGAATTGCAGCCACATATTGAAAAAAAAAAAAAACAAAGCAACCACCTCAATTTTTTTTTGAAACTGAAAACATTGCTTTTCAAACAACCTAAAAAGTTACCTATCAGCAAGACAGTATCTCAGACTGGTGATTTCAAGGGGATGTCTGTGAAGTTCTGAGATTCAAGTTTTAAAACCAGCTCCTTCCATTGCCTAATACATGTCTAACTGGACAAATGTTGGCTTCTGGCAGCCACCTGCTCATTCTGCTGCCTGAAAGTGTTTGAAAAGTTTGAAAGTGCTTATCTTTCCCTATGCACTGTCCAGAAAGCCTAAAAATCTTTTGGCTTTTTTATGGCCCTAAAGTTTTGTAGCAACTCATCTTGCCTTCCCTGAAAATGTTTCTTTGCTATTGATATGCTGTTGTGATGCTCAAGTGTAAGGTGCCATCAATACATCATCTGTCTTCAGCGCCTTACTCTGACACAAACTTTATGCCAGACTTTGGGAAACCACAACATCTTTTAATCCTATAATTCATACCTCTAAATATTTTAATTAGGATGAGACATCCCTTAATTATTTGTTTTAATATGATTATGCAAAACAATAGCTTCACCCTGAGTTGGGACAAGGTCTCTCTCTGATACAAAAATGAACAATGTTCCATTCATTCTGATACACACTTGAGTCTTTCCAGCACTAATATAAAGTCAGATGGGCACAAGTGGATGGCATCTGCTATGCACTTGTGCAAAGCAGAGGTTTGCTTCTCAACAGCTAGAAGCTTAAAAATGGGGCTTTTATCCTTAAGATGACATATGCATCCACTTCACATGGAAATATACACGCAGGTACTAAAGCATGAAAAGCTTAATCGGATTAAATAAACTCAAAAAAGGATGAACTTCATTTCTATGGATAGTGACTTGGCTGGGAATTTCTAATACAATTTTGGATTTTATGGAAGACTTTATTAGTAAAGATAAATAGCATATTGCATCCCTTTCTACACTATTGGTAACTGCTGCCAACCATCATAGATTCTCTCTGACTTGAATGAACAGCAGCATAAGAAAAAGCAAAATAAGCAAGATGACACTGGCCAACATGGACCGCCAGAGATTTTTATATATAAATTTTCAAGCACTTTCATGGAATAGATTTGCAGATGTCCTTTAAGGTATTTCATTTAGGGATCCACTCTTATCTCACTGTTGATTTTTGTTTTCTTGCCTTGACAGCTTCTGCAAACTAATGACAGAAGTATCACATCTAATGCAACATCATAAGTTACTCTGGCACAGTATCCAGCTAATATTTCTTCATATCCATATAGTCTATCATTAGCTATTCACCGTTAAACTAGCAATTTGAGAGACCTCCAATTCATTAATTGATCTACATTTAATTATGACCACTAAGCAATAAGGAATATAGAACCTGAATAAAACCTGCATAATGGACATTAAAAAAAAAAATTATAAAAAAAAAAAATTAACTAACATTTGATGTTAGGAAAATGGGATACTATGCTGTTATTTAAAACTCTTAGCTCCTATGTAACTAGTCATTCACAAACAGATACACTGATATATTACAATTATTTTTACATGCTCAGATTCTAAGATCTTCATAATTTTCTTGCTAAGCTTTTGCATTAATTTCCCATTTCAACATTTTATTTCTGTCTTGGGCCATAAAACATAATTGTTACCACTGAAGTTGCAGCTCTTCTGTTCCCAAAAGGCTGATTCATTTTACAAAGCACATACACTGTGAAGCTTATTGGCCTTCATTTTCCATCATCAAATGTTAACACTACTTGGAGGAAACTTTAAGTTAGGAAAATGCCAATGAATAATAAAGATGGCTACTATAATGAGGATTTGCTTCCCAGCATAACGAAATAGAGCTTTTATTGGAATCCATTTCCCAGAGTTGAGCTATTTGATCTACAACGTATTAAAAATGTAAATTATGATTTCCACAGCACCATGGGTATAAGAGAGTTAATTTCCACACCAATCAATAAAAGGAGATGAAGTAGACAATAACTAATGTGAATTGTTCCCAAGCCAGCAAGTAGTCCAAGTTCCCATATGTCCTCAGTTTTTCTACACCAGGATCTATTACAAAAAATAGAAAGGTAAGAAAACAGTTTGTAAATCATTATTTTTTGAAGGTGTACTTAGGTTCAAAATCAGTTGGGATAAACATATATTGTAAGATTTAGTCAATTTGATTTTGGGGGGAAAAGTGGTCAAGACCCATTCTTTGATCTTGTTATCAATTGATTGAAAAGTGTATCATTTTATCCTTACAGTTGGTGTAAGATTGCATAACACTTTTGGCTCTAAAGGTCCTTGAGGCTGTAGGATCTCAGGAGATTTGTATGTTGTGGAAGCAACACATGAGATCTGCTGGGTCAGGGAAAAATTATGATAGCATTTTCTCACAACATTTCATAACTTCATACAAAACATAAGGAAAGGATCTGATCTTCATGATGCACAAAGTTCACTGCAAATTTTAAAAATAGCCTTCATGAATCACATCAAAAAGAACAAGGAAGTATATATAAATATACTAGTTAACTTGCAAATAGATTTTGAAGATTTTAAAGCTTTTAATTCCAATGCTCATTAAAAGCCTCAATACTCTTGTAATTTCCAACCATGTTTGCTTAATGAGTTTGAATAACAAATATTTTAAACCACAAAAATATATTGGCTTTACATAAAATTGAATTCACAGTATGCATATTTATTTTGTACCATTATATTGTTAATACCATGCTGGACAGAATAATTTGTTTAAGGTAACAAGAACTTCCTTCACTGTGATGTAACTCCAATGAATCTTGAACTTAATTTGACCCTAGACACTTACTGAGATGCAGTTTTGTTTATTTGCTTTACTGAAGAAGACACACTAATTACTTTTAACTCTTTTCATATAATGAAATTGAACTATTTTTAAAATAGTTTGCATAAAGTACAAATTATCTTCTCATTCCTGTTTCTGAGATGAGAGGAGGAATAAAGGGAAAAAGTTGAGTGAAACAATTTGACAAATTCAAGATGAATTTGTGAAATGCCACAAATTCAGATCTGCGTTTTGACCATTTCTGTTAAATTAATTATTCTGCCATGAAAATCTGGTTCTACTCCCCAAATGCTCTACTTATTTCCTACTTTCTGATACATTAAAAGAATCTTCAACATGTTCTCATTACCCACATTTTGTGGAATCCCAAAGATTACCTCAGTGCCACACTAGTTCTATTTTTCTTCTAGATAAATTTACTAAGCTGCAGCTCAAAATGTATCAAAGAGAGTATTCTTTCCTTCCTTTGTGTTCTCAAAGAGCATAATAAGATATGCTTAAAGTAAACAGCTGGCCTAATATATATATATGTTATTATTTTTAACAGAATACTTGCAAATCCATAAATGTGTGAAATATTTTACACATGAAAGAAATAGCAAATGTCTTTCAAAATATAGAATAAAAACCATTGCAACAAACACTACAGAATGCATAAGTGTTTTTCCCACTTTGTGCAGCATCTGTAACTAGTCACAGTGAATAAAAACTTCAGTAGAAGATACAACACTATATTAGTTATTTATAGAATATTTTTTCCTCAAGTAAAATTTCCTCCTATTTTGCTGATGCTATGGATTAGTTTATGACTAGAGGGGATTTTCTAACTCCAGATTCTCCCTTTATTTTAAATACTGGATGTATGCATGCTTGTATAGATAGGAAAGGAAACTGACAGATAGAGATAGAAGTACAGAAAAATAATTTTAAAGGTCAGATCTAATTTTGTTCCACTTGCAGGTCCATTTCACTCCCCTCAGTTCACTATTTCTCAGTATATTTCCAGAACAGCATTCACTATGATTTTCAAAATGAATTATTTATTTTTACTCTGTCACGGCAACTACCACTACTTATACATTAGCCACTACCTTTATTCATCTTAAAATTCAGTTTTATTTCTAAATATCAGAACTTACTTGTTCCACATGTGCTTATTATCCAAACTAGAAAGCCTGTGCAACGAACCTGGCTTGTGTTGGAAGGCCACAAGCCAAACAAAATCCTTTAGGTCTTTTAAACAGTGGTTTAAATTGAACTGTTCATGTTTTCCCCGCTGTACATTTTGCTACTTTTAAGGCTCTTTTCATACTTTTGCTGTCTTTAGTTTTGTTTTTTATTTCTTTGTGCTTTCCACTGGAGAATAAAAGCATGCCACGAACTTTAATGTCATGCTTTTTCTTCATGCCTTCTACAATGTAACCACAGTAGTTGCCTTTTAAGAGTATAAATTATTTTCTGACTTTCCTTGCTACACTCAATTTGCATATTCTTAATGTAACGAATATCCTTTCCTTTTAAAGGTTCATCCTCTTGCCTGATGGGCTTGTTTTGGGACCTCTATGTTTCTTAAGAAAATAATATGATGGATGAACATAAATCCTTCATAAAGCTAGACTAATGCACCCAGCAAAGCCCAGGAATCCTAAACACACTGCAAACACTGTTCTCAACACAAAAGCAGTCAGGAATGAGAACTTGAATGATTATAATCCCAACTCAATTAAACATAGCAGATAAGCAAACACTTATCTTCCCCATTAAGAATATACACAAAAGCTTTCGAGCAGTATTTTTCAGTTCCTACCCAGATCACCCTGATGTTACACATAAAATCAGACAGATATGAACTCCTCCAGTAGCTAAATTCACACTCCTAGGAAGAATATATTAAAACCTTTTAACACTAGGACTTTGGGCCCAGTCAAGGAGGCATGATCCCCCAAAACTAGAAGTTAATGCCTTCCACTCAAATATATCACAGGCTAGTGACCATTTGGCCTCCTGCGCTTGTAAATTGGAGAAGAGGTCCATAGAAATCAAAAAGCATCACCAGCTGAGAAACACTGATTTAGTAATTCAGTTATTGAAATCAAACTAGTGTGGTGATTCTCTGTATGTAGTGTGTGCTGTAACACAGACTTTCCCTAAAGAGCTTTAGTTCAGGAATTAAGATAGCTAACTTTATTGGTCCTATTATTTAGGACTATACTTTTCAGAAGGATTTTTAACAGCATCTCCAAAATTTAACACTAGCTCTGCAATATTAGTAAGTTAGGAATTTATCATACACTTTCATATACAAGAATACTTGAACACATTTTGTAAGAGTGCATACTTCTGATGTTAAATTTTGTGAATGCTTGTTTTCACCCACTAGCCAGTCCATAAAGGAGGGACACACTATTTTGTGTTCAAATCAGCACTCTGAAATCACCAGAAAAGGGGGCATGCTTCAGTACTATGGTAAACAACCTATACTAAAAATTAGTAGCTACTTTTCAGCAAGAAAATGTTATCTTCTATTCTGCTTTGAATCTGCATAAGTTAAAAAAAAAAGAAAAGAAAAAAAAAAAAAGGAATGTGTTAAATTGGCTCTGAACAAGGCACTACATTTAATTTCTACCCAATTTAACATAGCAACCATTTCAGACCATAATACATGGAACTCCTTCGGATTTTTAATTTTCTGAAATAAACAAAATAGGGGCAGTCATAAAATGAACCATAAGGCAATACAAAAGACAGAAGAAAGGAGTTCTTAGTTGCCAGTTCATTGTTAATATTTTCCAAGCGTTAGCATAAAATAAAAATCATTATACTTTTTTCCTAATGCTGCATTTCATCTCACTAAATATATTACAGTAATTGGACATTAGTCACCTCAAATTGTTATAGTATCATCCAGAATTGCTAATGAATATTAGACATCTACCGTAGCCTCTATTCTTAAACATTTGCAATTAAAGTATAACAAGCCTAAACTGGATGAAAAAGACACAGCACCTTTACAAATAGGATGCTGGAAAATACAGAGATCACAGTGTGTATGACATATGCAGAAGCACCCACCACACTCGTTACATTTATTCAGTGTGGATGACACTGGATCCCACAATACACTAAACACTGTCTCCCTGCTGTTCTTTGATTTTCTCAGTGGGACCACAAATTGAACAGAGAACAGCAGGGAAGGCTGGAGCAGGGCAAGAGGGTGGAGGTATCTCTACATAACAGAGAGGAGAATACATCACTGAGGATGTCACAGGGCTTATGAAGGAAAGGTCAGATGGGGTGGTGCCTTTGAGTTTGTTGGCAGCCTCACTTTGCCTTCACCTCTCAGTATCCTCCCCTCATTCTTTAAAAACTTCAGCTATGAGATATCTCTCTTCATCCATTTCTTAGGAATTCATTTCTCCAAAATAAAATCTACTGCTTCAATCACCTCTCAAGACACAAGCTCTTCCTTCAATATCCAAAACAGATAAAACCACTCTCTCTAAAACAGAGGGAAAACTCATTGCATCCTGGGAGACGGCTGTCTTACTGCCACTTTGTGCTCAGAGTATATACTAATATATTGTGGAAGATACACTTACAGTAGTGAATCCTATAGTGGACTGTCAGGCTGGAAAGTCCATATTGAGAGTATACCCCTTTCTGATACATGCATGTATCCTCCATTCATTGCAATTTCACTGTAGAAATCTTAGCTCTCAACCTAAGTGGGGGGAAAAGCTGCTCAGTCCCAGACATAAAGAAGAATCACACTTACAGAGTTTGCCAAGAGAATGCTACCCACATAATACATTTTCTGTGTCTCGTGCTCTTTCTTCTGGTTATTTTTTTTTTTTCCATCATTTTCTCTCTTCCCTGACTGAAGATCCCAAAACCTCTTGATAGCACCCAAGAATCTGTCTTCTAGAAACAGTAAGTTCTTTGAATCTTTGTTCCTTACACTTAAGAAGTTAGGATCCCCTTTATCACTGCTTGCGATATGAAAAATGCTGTGTAGAGACTTGAAACAAAGTGTATCATTCCCTATTAGGCAGGAACTCAGCTATATTTTTACACACGTGGTTAAGTGGAAGATGCCATTTGTCACTATGGTCAAAACCATAGGTGCAGCAACAGTAAACATGATGCAAGAGTTTCTCATGTTAACAACTTGGACGGGGTGAGAAAGCTTATATGACTATCAGTTAAAGCGTAACTAGCCACTACACCATTTTGATAGCCATTTCACAGACAGATCGTATGGGTTTTTTTGACTTCAGTTACCTTCATTGAAGGATTAAGGTTGCTAAATGCACATAGACTGCTGTAATCATCCAGATAATTTGTAAATTGGGCAACTGCACATTCTGCCTGTGCTTTAGTGTGCTTGTTTAGTTTGGGATACAGCCATTTGATGGGAAGGAAAAACAGAGGGGCTTTTTTTGTGCTACCTTGTCAAATATACATTGGAGGGTCAAAGAACTTGAAGCTGATGTGAGTAACTTGGATTACTGAAGGATCCATCTTTCATGGCATCATACAGGCCAGTCATATCTGGATCCCTCTCCTAATCAGAAGTCTCTCATGATACACCAAGGGTACATGTGATTTGACTGTATACAACCAAGGAATATGGACTAGACACCTAGTCTAATTATTTAACAAAAGCAAGTGCATCCTGTGAACCACTTTGGACTTAAAAACATAGAAACATTGAGAAAGCCGTACTTAGGTAACTAAAAAGTGAGTCTTGTCAGGTCTCCACCAAAGTCTACCTAGTCACAAAGCAACTTTAGGGAGCACATCTTCTCCTTTGTATAATCTTCTCCTTCCTATGGACAAACATACAACTATGTGATCAGAAACTAGACTGATTTCTTTACTTCTTAATATGGGAAGATTATACCAGATGGCCATGCAGAAAACAGAACTGAGAGCTCCAACACTGTATTCTAATCAGAAAATGTTCCTTCACAAAAAATAGTCAGAGGAAAACACGTTTGCATGGACAAGGTATATTAACATTGGGTATATTTTAGCTATGTACTTGTGATAAACTTTTCTGTAAGGAGAAAAAGAGAGACAGAGAATGCACTGTAGTGCACTGTATTTCTATATTCCTGAATCAAGCTCTTGAACATTTAAAGAGTTAATCAAGCTTTCTTGTACCTTTTCTCTTTTTTTGTGCAATGTCATGCAAAATCCAAGGGTGATTCTACTGTCAGATATAACAAGCAATATCTTGTGCAGATTAACAAATTGGATCAAAAATTTCTTATGTATACAACTGACTTTGAAGGAAAAGTTGCAATAACTTTCAGAACAAAGATTGCTCCATTAGTATTTGTATCCCCTTGCTAACTATCCATTTACTACTTTGTCCTGAAAATTCATCCTTTCTTCTCTGTGACAAATTGAAAACTAGTCACAAGTTTCAATTCTAAGAAAATTAACTTGATGTTGCTTGAATTTCACTTTTATTTGCCGACTCTCTAAACAGAGGTCTTCCTGTTGCAGAGCAGCGTCTGATGTTTTTTGCTATGACTTGTAAACACTAAGTGTCGTGGTTTAAGCCATAAATCAGCCACGCAGTTTGTTCACTCACTTCCCCCTTTTTCTTCCCTCTGCTCCT
>JAOEHY010035824.1:0-22979 GCA_025447955.1 Psilopsiagon aurifrons
AGTAAATATTATCCTGTAAAATAGCTGTCAATAAAAATATGTCATTGCCATGAAGATGTAGTGGCATTCACATACTTAACAGACAAGGCATTAAAAAAGCATCTTGCTGGATCTCTGTGTTCAGGAGGGCAGCTGAGGCAAAGGAAATTTAAGAGCCAGAACAAAATATTGCTGGAGAAACATCCTGATTTCCAGGCTTCTGTCATTTATGGCTCACAATCTGAGTGCTGTCTCGAAGGTCATGCAAAGAATCATCCAGGTCTCCTGGATCCCACTCTAGCGCTTTTACTTCCTTGCACCAGTAAAACTTAGGTCCTGGTCTTGGAGGAAAAATAAACTGTCCAACTAACCAAAATGATGTTAACTTAGATAGTCAGAAGGAAGAAGAGATGGAGGGTGTTTGTTTCTGCTCTTACATCCAGCAACCACTGCATTTGTGGTTTGGCTGAGCAGGAAGTTCTGGGAGGAACAGGCCCAAATGCTTGTTGGCTCCTACCTGAATTCATTCCCTTTTGGTAATGCTTTATACTACAACTGGGCACTTCTTACCTCTCAGTGGGAACTCTGACAGGACTACATTTCACATAAGGATGGGAATGAAAGTTAAAACACTGCTGGGTTGCCATGGAGTGTTGGACCCCATGGCATTGTAGCTGCTGAGGGAAGGAGACAGCTGAGTGCAAAGAGAATGGAAGGGATACTGGATGGGAGTATGAATTGCACTCAGTATACAAGATTGACTGGACCTGAGTTCACTAGGTTGCTGCTGGAAAGAATTTAGGAGTATTTTAGGAGATTTAGGGGAAAACTTATAATGTGATTTTTCTTCCTGCCTTATAGATTGAGCTTTCTTGATGTGAGGAGGTGGGAGGTGCCTTGGGGAGGCAAGGGGTAAGATTGGCATGAACTTGCTACAACTTATTCCTGAAAGGCACTGCAAACCACTTCTGATTACCCACAGCATGTTTCCTTTCTTATGAAGAAGTGGTGCTGGCCAGCAAGGAGGGTGGCTGCAAAATTTCAAGACAGGTTCGCTGGGCTGTACACAGGCAAGATGTGAAGCGCTGAGTTACTATCAGGATTACTCTATTCTTAGCATCCCAGCATGTGTTCACCCCCCACATACCGCTGTTTAAATATAGCCCCTCCTGAAGGACAGATGCTGCCAAGTTGCAGCTGACCCCCTCCTCTCTTGCATTCTGTTCCTGAAAGCTAGGCTGAATTCTCCTGAGACATGTCCAATGGTCAGCATGTCACAGCGCTGTACAAGGAAACTTGTACTGCGCTGTTAAAGCCTAACCCCAGCCCCGGCCTTTCTGGCCTCTCTTAGCGCTGGCTTCAACACTTTTTCTTCTAACTTGTTGCCTTTTCTTTTTAACCTCTCAGTTTCTTCTGTGCTTTACCTCCTGTCTGATTCAATGATCACTGAGAGGAAAAGGACAATAAATGAGAAAAAACAGGCACATGGATGTGCATGTACCCGGGTGCCACAGACAAACCTTCCCTACGCTAGCAATTTTGCCACAACAGAAGTCCTGCTGAGATGGCAGCGAGATGGACAATCTTCTGCATAAATGCGTTCCATTACTTTACATTTCCAGTCACATAAATCAGTAATGCATTGAAATTGGAGCTCTCTAAACAGAGCTGAAATCTAAACAGGACATTCCTCCCGTGTGAGCCAAGGTGTGCCAAGGGGAAGTGTGTCCACTGGGGGTCAGAGTGGAAAGCATAATAGCCAGTTAATTACAAGCGGTTCAGAGAATGTGTGGGGCTCCCCCTGTGAAGAGGAGAAATCAGTCTTTGCAGTACGTGCTAGAAGGTTGGACAATGCAATCCCTCAGGGCCAGGTCTGGGGCTAGTTTTGACCGCTTGCCAGAGTCCCTCAGTGCTGCCTTTCACTTGCACAAGAACGCTCTCTGGAGATCTGCTACAGGAAGCAGAGAGGATTTGTCTTTGAAATGCTGCTTTTCCCCTCCTTTCCTAGCTGCTGGGGGATACCTTCCAACCTGCGTGCAGCATAAGCAAAAGCTCCCTTTTAGTGACGCTTCATGTGCCTCACTGGATGCCCAGGAGAGGGCATCTTTTGGACATGGAGAACAAGCGGCAGAGCCTGAGGGCAGCCTGACCTTCAGGGTGGGCAGCTGCACTGGCCTGGGGCCTCAAAGGCTCAGTGTCGCCCTCCCTGCGAGCGAGAAGTGCAGGCGCTGGGTTGTTATTAAAGTCACCACAGCTCAGTGCTGGCAGTCATGTAAAAACCGGCAGGCTTGTACTAGTCTCTGTCCATAGGCTCTCCAGCCTCCATCACACTGCACCCTGCTGCCGTGGTTGTGGATTAAATCCTGTCCTTTCTGTACAAGTACCTTCTTCCTTTTCTCTCTGTACAGTTCCTCCTCTGCCTTTAACCCCTTTGCTTTCCTCCCTGGCAAACGCAGTGGGGGAAGGGCTCATAATTAAAATGAAGCTGTGAATAGTATGTCCCCTCTGCTCCGGGAAGCAGATTGACAAACTTTCAGGGATGGGTTTATGAAACTGTGAGACACTGCCACCCAGGAACATTTACATGCTATTTTCAGGCTCCTTAGGTCTCTTCCTGTGCTGACAGAGACCTGGTCCTGTTTTCCCAAAAAGGAATGGAGACAGGGAGAATCTCCTCCTGGGTTATAGAGCTAGTTTGCAGGCTTCTACATCAGCACTGAAGTACCAATAGTTGTTTTAGTGCATGGGCCTTCTGCCACCATGGTAAAATCTGAGCACAGACCAAGCCAGAGCCAGCATCTTTACTAACCACAAAAGAAATGCATTGCTCATGTTGCTCAGCCCACATGTGGCACCTTGCATTCCCCCAGCCTAGTGTGATCTAAAGGTGCCTGAAGCAGCTGCAGGCAGTATTGTGAGCACAGCCTTACCCCTCCCTGCCTGAGAATTCCAAACATTTGCCAGCAAAGCCCTGCAGTACTATAGGACCACAGGACTGCAGAGAGCTTACCGGCTCTACTCTTGGTGGTCACAAACGTCCTTCCAGTCGGTTTCAGTAAGCATGGAGAACAATGGGATGTGAAGAATGCTCTGAGCACCTGCTGACAGCCTTTAATCCCCAGTCCCCTCACTCCATAATTGGGAGAGATAGCCAGCAGGTGTGTTCCCATCCAGGGCTAAGCACCAAGCACTTGGCCATGGAGCAGCAGTTGGCTTTTGGGGGGTTACCACAAGGAGACCCTCCTTCTAATCTCTCTTTCAGTTTCCTGACTCTGCATTAGCTGCTCTGTTGGTAGGCAGCACTGGAAAATGTGTCTGCTATCTCTTCTCAGTTAACGCTGCACCTTGAGGGAGTATCAGGAAGCAGCACTTACACTGTAACAGCAAAAAAATGGTTCTTCATCAGTTCATTACAGACCCCCACATTCTCATTCCAGGCTTATATTAACAAGGAGAGAGATAAAGGACTAAAATGACAGAGGCTGATGGATGTGGCAGCTGGGATGAACCAGTCCCTATTTTAAGCATGCCGGCAAAATTTCAGGTCAAGCTGGAGAGGCTACAAAGTGGTAAAGTGCCAGCGAACACAAACAACTTGAAGCATAGCCCTCCTCTCTCCATCTCCTTCCCCAACACCTCTCAGTCCTGCTGACAGGCTACCTGGGAGGAGTGCTGCTCTTGCTTGCTCAAGACAAGCTGGCAGGGCTGAGCCCTGGGCATGTCTGTACACCATGCATGCAGAAAGGCCTGAGCCCAGGCCCTGTGACCAGCTGGCCATGCCATGGGACCTCCACAGGGCTCTGGCTCTATCCCTTCCTGCTTTTCTCCTGCCCCTGCAAGAACAAAGACAGAGCAGCAATACTCTCACAGCCGCATCCCGGGACTGCCATGGGAGTGCAGGCAAAGTAGCTTATGTGATTTTATAGCTGAGTCTGGTTGCTGGAGTACAAGGCTACAAGATACGGGCTAAGGTGCCCTGCTGTACATTAGCTCTCTGCAGGAGTCTGACACAGTTTGTTCACTGCACCCTCTGTTAAACAGCTCTACACTGATTTATCTCTCACTCAGCTGTAAGATCTGAAGAAATATTGTAGAAGCATCTACAAATCCAGCATATTGCTACCTTCGGCATGATTTGCCCAGACCCAGTGTTTTTTCCTGGCTGTTCTTTTATTTGCAGAATGAACATATAAGACATAAAAGAACAGCTTGGCATTGCTGTCCTACGAGGCTATCCCATTGCTTGCCTGTATGAGAGAGGTCTGTGGTTTTGAGCTGAGGCAGCATATGGTTTGCTTGCTTGCTTGTCCTAGCAGAAAGGCTAGGCTTGGTTGGGGCTTTCAGTGAGAGTTTAACTGATGGATGATGGAACAAAAGGGGGAGGAAACTCTTGGTGAAAGATGGCCATGAGAGGCCATATCTAGAAACTAGCCTGGAACTAGAGACACACACTCCAGTGTCAGATATAGCAATGCAGATCCTGCACAGCTCCTGTTAAGGCTAAAGATTTACTCCAAGTTTACACTGTGTAACAGGACACCTTATAGCCTGATGCAGATGTCCAGAAATACACTGGCCAAATCCATTAGCGCAGGAATGCTTCGCAACAGGAAGTGCTTTGTAGTCACCATCTCTTCCCGATGTTAGCTTCCCTGAGGATGATTACCTGCAGGGGCTCTGCGTGGGTGTCAAGGATCATAAAGGATGCACAGGAGGGGAATACAGAAGGACATACAGCCATATACAGGGATAGGCTGGAAAGAGTTCCTGTTCCGTCTCTGAAACAGACTCCCTAAGCAACTTAGGAAGTAGGGAACGAGAGGAGAAGAGCACATAGATATTCATGTTACTCACTGCAGTCTTTCATCTGCACTGAAGGTCATTAATTGGGTTGGTGATGGGTCAGGCCTATCCTGAGCAGACTGACTCTTGGAAATAACAGGAATAGAGAGACTAAAAGGCACTGACAGGGTTTACGCATGAGCACTGGTCCTCCACCCTGGCAGCATGGTAGTCTTAGGACTTATTTTATTCTGACAGGGGCAGAGCAATAGAAGGGCAAACAGGAGACAAATATCTGAACTAAATATCTGCAGTACTTCCCTTCATCCCTATCTTCTCTCTTCTGCTTTTTCAGATCCGAAAGAGAAGCAAAGCGTGCCGTGGAGGCCTGTGGGAAAACGATGTGCTAGTATCTATCAATGGGAAGTCATGTGCTGGCCTCTCCCATGCTACTGCCATGCAGATCATTGATTCCTCCAATGGCATGCTCAACATCCGCGTGAAAAGGTAACCTGCTCCCCAGGCACCAGTGCTGTGACAGTGCAGGCAGCAAGCAGGGCAGCTTCAACCAGTGCAGCAGCTATCCACACCTAGCAGAAAGAAGGCAGGCAGGAAGCCTTTGTTCTCCCCATAATGCAGGGCACTAGGAGGACTTCCCCATGGCTAACATATGGCCATCCAGAAGTTTTGCATGGTCTCAGTGGTGCTCACCAGGGTGCCTCACCCTGGGTCTGAACTGACCCCAGACCTTGCTGACCCTCAGGCTGGGAGCAGATGTTTGCAGTGTGAAGGCTGTGCTGCAAAGAATGAGCAATTTAGGCTCCAAGCAAGGGCACAGGCACAGGGCAGATCATCTCAGCAATTAACAGAGACTCCAGTTCATTCTGGGTAAATAACTGTTCTGTAGAAGTGGCTTTGACTACACATCTAATTGAGCCGAGACTAGATTACCCCGGTATTTGCTACAGCAGGCCACTGTAGTCCAATAGAGTGAGAACTGTCTTCCACAAAGATAAGAAGTGTGTAGCTGAGTCCCTTTTACAGAATGTGTTCCAAACAAAATAAAAATGTCTCTGGCAGTCTCTAGTCCAGCAAAATACTGAAGATCAGGCTCAAATTTAGGCACAAAGATGGTCCCAGTACTGTCCCTGACTCTACCTGTGCTAAGATAATCCAGTGCTTCAGTGCATGCTGGATGAGGCTGAAGTTGTAAATGAGTCTTATAAAGATGAAGGCAGCTTTGCTAGGTCCCAGCTAGTCCACACTACTGCCAAAGCAGAAATCACCCTCAGGAAATCAGGCCCTGGTAAAAGGGGCTGGGAAATGTGATTTTCTACAGCCCTGAAAAAATACAGCACTGTGAGCTGTGTTGGTTGCTGGCATCTGTAAAGCGGGACCAGAGGTGGGCAGTGCTCAAAGAAGGAAAGCCTGAGCATGTAGGACCTTCCCCTTGGCTTTAGGGAAAGCGCCATGCCTTCTGATGTGCTCACCCTATACCCTAGCTGTGATTAAGTGCAATGAGGTAGCCTTGTACAAGGTGTCCAGGTCCTGGTCTCTTGCCAAGGTCTTACCTCATCCTATTGGAGCCTGTCTGCATCCGACAGGTGTCTGGGCAAATTCTAATGGGCCAAAATCAGCACACTTTGAATTAGCAAAGTGACAAAGGCAGGCTCCTCTCAGGCCTCTGGGAGCCAATGTCAGATGGTTTGGAAATTTTGTAATCAGTTGGCTTCATGGTGGGTTGGTGGAGAACTCATCAAATACTTCTCGATTCCCACTCCATATATGTGTTTCCAAACAAAACACCAATCAGTCCCATTCAGAAAAGATGGGTTACTCTGGAGTATGCAAGGTTGTATGTGTATTTCTGTCAGTGCTGGATATGTTTGAAGAACAAGAGAGAAAGAGAGGGAGGGAGAGAGATTGTCTCTTGACAGTGCGAAACAAGAGAAACTGGCTTACAAGCAGTCATCCAGTGGAGTATTTAAAGAAGAGGAAGGACTGCTCTGTTTTGCTTGGGGAGCTTTGAGTTTGCTCCCCAGTGAGAGTTCAGAATAGCAAATTTTAGTAAATAAATAAACTGTCAGAAATTGTCCCACCCTTAGTTTTCACAAAGGTTTGGATTTGACATGAGTACTTATTTTTCACAGTTTAGTATTGAGGTCCAACTCATAAATCCCACAGCTTTACAGAGGCAGTGCTGTCTGCCTGGCTTCCAGGTATGCATGCTCAGAAGGCAAATACCTCGGTCTTCTTTGTAAGTCTAACAAGCCCTGGTGACTCTGGCGAGGGAAGAAGTTTCCTGCTCCATCTGTGTGCTCTGGGGTCAAACTGCTGTTGGAATCCAGACTCACTCTTGAGGAGAGGGAGAACAGAGTTAGCTGTTTTCCCATCAGCATAGGCAGTTCTCCCTGCCTCTGGCAGTCAACAATGACTCCCCCTACTCTAGCCATCTTTCTAGCTGACTTACAGGCTAGAAGCTGATATGTCTAAGCCAAAGGCAAATGCCACCATGGGCTGGGCTGGCTGGCATGACTGTAGTACAGTTGTCAAAACCCAGGCACTCGTAGCTAGCTTGCAGAGTGGTCTCACAGCATTTAGCTTGGCCTTTTCCTCATGCCCCACCTGCCTACTGCAGGATAGCAGAGTCCTACCCCCCAAAAAGCACATGAGCCTTTTCTCCTAAGTATTTGCTATTTACTTCCACATAGAGGTCAGGGCAAACAGCACCGACTTCTTTGGAACCCACTCTGAACTAAAGCCAGGGGTGCTGGGATCCTCAGAGCTGACACAGCTTCATGGTGCAGTCCCAGCTGCAGGAGCAGCTGAAGTGCAGTGTGATGGCTGAGGCACCATCCGCCATGGTAAGCAGCAGGCTGTAGGGCTATGTTCCACTGTCCTGAGGAGTGTTTGCTATGCAGGAATTCACCTCCCCAGGAGACATGCCTGAGGTGCTAATTAAGCCGGCTCAGTAGATCTTTATGCTCTCAGTCTGATTTTGAAGTGTTTAACACCTGGTTTTCAAAGAGTCATGAAGCAGAAAATCAGGATGAGAGCATGTAGCTGATGTCAGAGATGAGTCTGCCCTTGGTGTCTGTGCTTCAGGTGTCGGTACCACCTGAGAGACATCTGAAACACTGGCTCAATCCTTACCTCTCTCTTACATGTGAGGATTTCCTTCCAGCTTAGCCTCACCAAACAAACATCACTCACTGCTTTTCCTTCTCCCCACAGGATAGTTGGTGGGGACCAAACCGGCCCACGGCTCCTGCGCTCCCCTTCTCCAGGGCAGCGAGTTCTCTCCCCACCATCCCCGCTCAGCCCCCCAGCACACATACTCAGCCCTGAACCAGCAGGAGCCCCAGCCACCACACAGCCCTCGCAACCAAGGAAGTCACAGAGGCACCCAGAGAGCTTCACCTCCCCCCCAGACAGTGAGGCTTACTATGGGGAGACAGATAGTGATGCGGACAACATAGCCCAGGAGAAGCACCGCCGGGCTCGCAAGAAGAGCCCGCGCTCCCCACCAGACAGTACCACCAGCAAGCCGGATGCACCTCAGGATGAGGTGTCCCTGTCCGAACAGAGCGGCTACGAGAGCATGCCGGAGCCTGCTCCGCTGAGGGGAGCCGAGGTGGCCAGCTGCAGCGGGGTGGCCAAGAGGGAGATTACCTGCTCGCCTGGCAGCCGCACAGACACTCCATTTTCAGAGAGTGAGGGACAGCTGCAGCCACCACCGACAGAAGGACGGGAGCCTTCTCCAGAGGCGATGCTCCTGCCCCATGCCACCAAGGCTATCCAAGCAGAACGCCATCTCATCCCCATGGTGGGGCCAGTGGAGCACCCGGTTGACGAAGACCTAACCACCACATACATGGAGAAAGCCAAGCAGGCCAGTAAGTCCTCTGCACCCTGCCACTCACCCATGCCCTCTTCCTACACTGGATTGCCTTCCAGAAACCTCATTGCTGCAAACGTCAAGTGGGTTAGCTCCTCTAGCTTGGGAGGAAGCAGATCCAAATCAAACCTCCAGGGTCTGGGGCCTCCTGTCACAGCTTTGGCCATGGTTTTTACCGCAACCAAGGTGTCCCAAGGAACAGATGAGGGTTCAAAGCTGCAGCCGCACAACCAGCTGTGCTCTAGCAGTGTCCCTGGAAGCGTTCAAAAACCATGTAGACAAAGCCCCTAATTACATAGTTTAGTGGTGAACTTGGCAGTTGATTCAGAGAAAACTCCAGGAACAAACTCTCCAACAAAGTTTTCCAGTTGACAAGCAGTTATTCTTCATTGCGGTGCCGGAAGGCACAGGGGATAGCTCCTCCTAACATGTGTCCCCGTATTGCCACACAGGCCATCCTTATATAGTAGCTTGGGCATACATGAGGCTACACATGAATTACATAATTTTCCTGAAAGTTTCCCGCATACATACAAAGTGTGATGGTGGTCTTTGAGAGTCATTTACTTCTTCCAGCAATCTTCATGACCGCTGGCAGTCTTTGAAGCACCAGCTTAATTAATATAACAAACATAGGAATCATCTTGTCCCTCTACTTATCAGGTAGCTTAACTGCTCCCATGCTGGACATTTGCTAGTCCGGGATACTCCCCAGTAGATGTTTACACCAACTTAATGGGTTCATTAACATAGCAATCATCCTGCCCCTCCACCCATCAACCAGTTTAACTGTGCCCATCCCCAGCTCCTGTTTTTCTGTTTTATTCTTCTTACACTTTTTGTACTAAGGTCCTAAGGAGCTAAAACTACCTTCAAGCACCCCCATTACAAAGCCATCAGACTTAACCTTACTTAGAACTGGTTACATTTTGTGCTTTTGTGCCTCCTTCTTTCACAGTCCTGGGGTAACAGTTGGACTTGATGATCTTAAAGGTCTTTTCCAGCCTAGATAGTTCTATGATTCTATGATTCTAGTCAAGACCTTTCCAGGTGGAATAAAGTTCTGAAAAATGTAGTGTAGTACATGGGTGATGCACCTGATGTGACCTTTTATCTTTTCTGGTTTCTGCTATACATGGAGTATTTCAAACCCAAACATGAAGGCAGAACAAGACGTTACCTGATTTCATAGTTGTGATCTATTCAATAATAATAAAACCAAGGTAATCAAAACTTAGTTCAGTGTGCAGTATGATTGACTAATTTACACTTCTCTGTGCCTGGAAATAAAGCAGGTTTTAAAACAGTGACTTAGTTAGGGGACAGAATGGGGAATGGAGACACAGAAAAGTTACTAGACTGAATCAGAAATACAGCACACAAATTCTAACTTCTAATTCTCTGCTTCAAATGTTAGATATTTTTCTCCAGGCCAGATAATATTGCAAGACAATTGTTAAGCCTTTCTTTTCTTTTCTCCTTGGGCTAAACATTCCTTTATCTATTCTGCCTAAGGGAATCCTACAAAGGTAATCCAGACTGCTTCCTAGACAGTACCTGTCAGGCAGGGCACTGTCTTACTGCTCTGCGCTTATGTTGACAGACTTGGTTGGCCCCACTCAGCAGTACACTAACTTGGTACCTTGTATGATTTCTTCCTAGTCTTTAACATTCACTTTGCTTAGAACAGCAAAGAAAGTAGCAATTTAAGCCTCTCTGAGGATGAAGCTATTTTTTCCCCTTTGAATAATGTACAAGCACGAGGTGAATGTTGGGAAAGGCATGTTCAGCTGCTCCCTGCCATCCGATAGTCCTAGCAGTGGATAAGAAATTGCTTCACATCAAGACTTATTTCCATAGACAGCGTCAGTACAGAAGGCTCCCAGGAAAGCCATGTATTTAATGCAGAGCATTTCTGATGGCAAAATAATATCCCATGGCAGAAGGTGATGCAACTCTAATGCCAGCTAGATGTAGGGTTCCCAGAAGCACTACAGACTGAGGTAATATTTTATTCTCCTATTACTCCTGCACTGCTTACCCGCGTTCTGGTTTATGTTTGGCCATGGATGTCCTTATATAAGGGTTACTCTGTCATGGATGGCAACTCACATGGCCAGCTTGGCCTTTTCTTGGGTTAAGAATCTTGGCAGTAAATGTGGAGGCAAAACTCTGCGTCCTGATCATGCTGGAGCACAGCAACCATTAAAACAAAAGTCATGATCAACAGCCAATAACTCTGTGGAGGAAGGAAGTGGCATGAAAGGTGTTCATTACGTGATGAACAGTTAAGGATCACCTATACCTGGAATAACCACAAGAGGATGTGGGACTGCTGAGCTGCACTGTCTCATGGGGAGGCTGTGGGCAAAGACACTGTCAGCATGGGAGGCACATGGTACAGCATCTCTGGCTGGAAGGATGTAGCCTTGGCAAGGATATTTGAATTGGTTCAGCTCCTATAGCTGCTCCGGGCTCTCACAGAGGCAGCAGAATCTAAAGCTCTGTTTCTCTGCCTTTCCTTAGCAATACTTGCAGCACAGTAGCCTACTTTGGGATACAGAGACTCATGGGTTTTGCTAAACAGGAATGCAAAATCACGCTCAAGTTTTTAAAATCTGAGTTAACTATGGTAGGTGACTTGGATGATCAGTCATTGCAGCCTGCCACTCAGTATATGGACAGCAGACATTTAAGGGCCATTCTGACTACCTAATCAGATGTCTGCTTCTTGGAGCATTACCTATCTACATATATTCCCAGTGAACCTGCTCAGCAAACCCTCCTTGCCTGGCCACAGCCTTCTGTGTTATGGCTTCCACCATGGCACTATAAGTATGTGAAAAGCTCCTTTTTGGTTTGGTAGGTCTGTTACCCAGATGGTTCGTAACCTTTTCTTTTGCATGCCAGCTCTGATGTCTTCTCCAATTTTGGGGGTGTTTCTCTTGTCCTTTGTATTAATTCTTCCTAACTCTTCACTACCATTTAAGCTACAGAGACTTTCGTCCCTTTCCCACTTGTCCCTTCACCTCAGGCAAACTGCACATACAGTTTTTCTAGATGAGTATCTAGAAATATCAGATTTCTAGATGAATAATTGAAACCCCTGTACAAGAACAGAGACACGTAACAATTCTTTTGCAGACCACTGAGAGTAGCAACTGATATTCTCATTCTTCACAGCAATACTGCTCTGCAAGGATCTCAGTAAGACTGCTATTGTATGTCAGCTCTTGGGTTTTCTTAAACTCAAAAATCTGTAGCCCTGCTTTTTATTTCCTATGTCTAGAGCTTTTGCAGGCCTTTGTCCTCAATGCATGCTTTCCAGAGCTCTCAGCCTTCCAGATCATAGGTAAGCTGATTCAGCCCTGCTGCCTCTCCTTTTCTGTATATTTTTCCTTCATTTTTGATGTTATTTGGAAATAATGGTCTGAGTGTATACGCTCCTCAGAGAGGCAACAGCCCTTGCAGTGAGATTTGGGCCTCTCTGTCCAAATTCCCTGCCCTATTTGCACACTGGCTCATTTTTTCCATCCTGTGGGATAAGCATGTACATCTTCTCAGCCCACCACAGGACACATGACCTGAACATGCCTGCTCGAAAACCACTCAGAGCATTGCTGATGCAGACTAGTGGGGCAGTGTGGGAAGCCACACACCACCCAAATGTGGGGAACTTGCCCTACAAGTAATAGGACTTCAGTCCTTATTGCTGCCCAGTGGCTACCGTGTACTCTGGTGTTTTCCTTAGTGGGGCAAGAGAACAGCCATCAATGAGGGACTCTTCGCTGCACTTTAAATGATCCACATCAGAGCATATATACTTGTGAATCGCCAGTATTTTGCCTAATCTGAAGAAATGAAAGTACAAATTTGTTTCCTTCCCACTAAACCAGTAACTTGCTGTCTTTAAAAAGGTGATTAATCTATGCAAAAACTGGGGATCTTTAGGGCCTCAATTCATCATCACTGTGAGTACCAACCCACGTCCCTTCCTGAGATGATTTCTGTGCTGCTTAGACAGTGCAGAAAGAAAAGAAGAGATAACAAGATAGAAAATGCAAACAAAAGGTTAGCAAAAAGCAGGAGCTTTTGGCAGATAGATAGAATCAGACTATACACTGTCACAAGTAATTGCTAGTGAGGTTCTCTGGTTCTCTGTAGCTCCTGCAGTGTCTTCCTCTGCTCTCCCCACCCTCAGAGGCTTGGGGTCTGTGTGTAGCCAGGGCTGCTTATCATCAACCGTCTGTGTTCTCTAAGGTGCACTGTATTTTCACCTCCATTCTAAATCATCTCCCAGGAACAGTGGGCTCAGGCTTTCTCACAACTGGAAATACCTACTGATAGCAGAAGGCAGTCATACCAGGAGAGCAGTCTACTCCTAACTTGCTAATCATACTGTAGGAATTTGTGTCAGTGCAAGAAGTGCTTCAAAATATCTCAATTTAAACTTATCCACTGGATTATTTTTAGTTCCTAGCACTCAAGAGCCTCTCCATGTATGGTAGGGGAAGGGAGGAAAAAATGGGTGGGGAAATTTCCTCCTCTGCTTTATATGGACCTGGTTGCCTGTGAAGAGTCATCAAAGTTACCACATTCCATATCAGAAAAGGAAATCCTTCTTGTTTAAAGCGGATGTGCAGCAGCATCACTTGACGAGATGGGATGCTTATAAATAAGTGGCCTGTTCATTGGAGGGTCATAGAGATTACCTCTTCTAAGAGTAACTGCAGTCACATTTCTCTGCAGGGAGGGTGAGTGCAGCAAGCCATCTATCAGCCTATTATGACTAGTATAGGCCACAGGAGCTGTTAACAAGATGAAGTACCTGAATGGCAACCTGAACTTGCTACCCCCATTTTCAGCTTGGCTTCAGGTTTGACAGTTTGACTCTTAATGATCAGTTACATGGTTGTTAGGCTACCTTACTGGTTTTGCCATTCACTGCATTCTAGAAGACCAAAAGTTTAGGGTTATATCAACTGTCCCCATCCTACCTGCTTTAAAGTAGAATAGATAAGCATTCTGCTCTGACCAGAAGATTAATTCCTGAACTATTTATCTTACAGGAAGTCTCTTCCTAGCAGTGTGAAGCAATGCTGAATAACCCTTGGCCCTTAACTAAGGGTAGAGCGGCCAACCACTAGGAAATCAAGAACAATAGCTTCATGGTTGAATCAGAGAGTCTGATCTCACTTCAGCATGCATTAAACTGGAAACTGCCTCCATTTACAAAATGAATTTACTTACACAGGTGTATAAAGTTCAGTTGTATGCCTTTGCTTAAGAATATCCCACTTCATAACTAGCATTCAGTTCTGAATTCTCTGCAGCTTGGGGGGTGTTTATTAAAGGAGACCACAGTGAGATAAGCACTGTGCAACTAGAGCCCTTTTCCTCCAGTCTTATGCTTGAGTATGGCTCTTGAGCTTATGCCTTTGGTTTATAAAGTTCTTCTATTGAAAGCACAGAGGTGGTATTTTCAGGATGATATATTATCTCTTTGGGCAGAAGTCAGAGATTATAAGATAGTGTTGTCTATCTTGGCAATTGTGGATGAATTTTTCCTTCTTTCTTGAGCCACCTCAGAAACTGTCACAAGTAATTGGCCATGTTCCTCAGGTCTTCTTACTGGATACTTCCAGCATCATTTTCTTGGGCACCACTCTTGTTCAGCATTTCAATTTAGATGTTGTGGGTTCTGGCACTGGAACTAAGGCTCTGCTCTGCATCACCTTTGTACCTCAATGCTATCCTGCTGCCCCAGATCCTGACAGACACATAGTTTTAACAGAATGTGTGTTAGGTCAAGATAAATCTAGCTGCATACAGTATTCTCTGTGAGGGGAAAGATTTTTAGTATTTGAAGATATTTGGAGGAAAGCTGTATGTGATCCCTGAAATTTAAAGGTATATACTCTCATTTGTCCTAGTATTTCCACTATATAAGATACTATTTTGAGCATCTTTTCTAAACTGTCAGTAACTTAGACATTACTTCTCTGTACTACTGCTGTCAGGGCAGGGGCTTGGACTCTGACTCTCGGTCACAGTTCCTCAGACATGGTCAGAGATCATTTATCATCCTGCTGCTGCTGAAACAGTGTCAGCAGTTCTCTTCCAAGCTCATGCTTCCATGGTCCTTGCAGAGCCCCAGCTAGTGATTTTTCAGACACATTAAGTTAATGTAGCCTGTCCTTGCACATGCATTTCTGGAGCGACTTAGGATGTGTAAGGCTGTTGGCGAACAAACAATGTTTGCTGAAACAATGTAAGCTGAAATTTTACCAGTAATTCACATCTCAAGGTGACCAGAGCAATAATCACACTGAAACAACTATATATATAACACCACAGACTGTATTACTCTAAGGTAGTTTCTAAGTTCCAGGATTTTGAGAGCTGAGTTGAAAGAAATAATAATGCGAACAAGCAATGGAAATCCCTCTCCCTGTCTGATGTGTTTTCTATCAGTTTTGAAAATTATATGGGATGTACTGACAAGGTTGGGACAAGTCTGCTCAGAGACCATACTGAAATGAGACAAAGTGATAGTGATGGGGGAGGGGAGGCATAAAAGAGAGAGGCAAAAAAGGACTTTGGCAAAGGGTAATTAAACAACAGCCATTGCTCAAGCAAAAGTGAGAGAAAATTATAGCTAGGAAGGAGAAAACTGTCAACCTGACAAATAATCATTCTTCAGTTTCACTTAAATCCATCGTAGGAAGGAAGGTCAGTTTGTTGTGAAGTCTGTAAAGCTTCACTGTCATCAGTGTGTCTTACCACTTACGTTCCTAAGAATCTAGCCCTTTGCGTAAAAGAAATAGGAGCAGGAACAGGGGCAAGTAGATTCAGCGTATCTTGTTGCACAGACAATACTGAAAGGACAAGGCTGAATCATATTCTCTGTAGAGCAGAAACATAAGGAATTAGTGAAAATTGTATCAGAGTGGTCCTCAGTCCTTGATGGAATGATGGGAAGTGTCTCAGGGAAAGAGAACAAGAATAGCATCCTTCTTGTAGACCCAGGCTGTGTGGATAAGAATAAATGTTTAGCTTCAATTAGGTGAATAAAGTAGTTCTTCTGAGGACACTTTGTGGAAAACAAAATTATCAGTAAAAACAAGATGGACTGATAAAAATTAGAAAAAGAGATAGTCTTTGACCTGTTCAATAAGATAAGACTTTGTGGCTAAAGAAATAAGGTAGACACAGTATATGTTGGCTTCTGTAAGATATCTGATATGGTTCAGCATGACTTTTCCAATGAGAGAAATAGGGATGTGATAGGGCTACTGTAAGGTGACTGCACAATTGGCTAAGAATAGAGCAGAAAACATAACTATTAATGGCTCATGATGTCAGATTAGCTAACTGGCTAAGTTGGTAGTAGTGTTTCACTGGGCTTCTGAATCTAACAAGACTACCTCTATATTTTCACCCATGGACCTTTAAACACTAACATATGTCAATCAAATGTCCTCTCCACCTCAATGTTATATGACTGGTGAGGAGACAGATGATTAAAAATCCCAACCCTCCTCTCCTCTGTCAGTGGATCTCTGGCTGCACCTAGACAGAACAGGCAGCATATGCTGTGGGGCACCCAATAGCCCTGAAACTGCTACTGTCCAGAGCTGGGACCTGGCTGGGACACCTTGCAGCTTTTCTCTGGTCTTTCTTCCCATGGAAACCCAGGTGCATGGGGAATACGGGGGAGGGAGGTGGCTTACCTGTATTGAGGAGCTCAAAAGTGTTCTGAGGTACACCATGGTAGTCTTTCTGTCTGCTTTTTCAACTGCAAATTCCTGCTAGTGAAACTTTTAAAATGTTTTTTGCTCCTCTTGATTATGTTGTACCTAGCAAGCAGTAACAGGAAATAGCAATAGTAATATCTTTTCTAATGGATGGGCTGAGGATTCAGCAGAGATTGCTGTGTATTAATCAATCAGCAGATGACATAAGGCATGGAAGGTGTACAGTTGTCTTGTGAAAGACTGGATTTTTAAATGTAGTAGGAGCTTGACTGGCTGCAGAAAAGGACTAAAATCAGCAGGATAACAAGAATATATGACAAGTGCTACGGGATTAATCAAGTCCACAGACCCAGATGGTGAGCATATGCTTGTCTATATTACTAGAGAGGGATTGCTGGAAATACTGAAGGACAAGAGATGAATCACTGGTATCCTACTGTCAGACATAAAGCAATTTTGTGAGAAGCAGAATTAACAGATCCTGGTGTCCTTTTAATTTGTGTCTTGTATTTGATATCTCATTCTCTCATGTCAGTAAATGCAAATCTTCTGATGTCTCTCACATTCAAAATGAGAACTCATATTTGTTCTGTTGTGTGTGTTCTTCAGTTTTTGGTGCCCAATTAAGACTGCACTCAGGCTTCCTGCTTCCTATGACAGGGCCTATCTCTTCTATCCAGCTACATGTTTTTTAGGAAATCAGGTTAAAACTGCAAAAGCCAGATTCACTAGTGTGTTCAACAGGGGCTGTCCTGGCAAAAGAAAGCTCTTCTTTGGCAGTCTTGTTGCAGAATATGCATGAGCGGAGTGTCAGCACAGGAAAGCTGGCCACGAGAGCTACCTTCTGCGCTGAGGAGACATTTTCATCCAGCTCAGGAAGAAAGGCAAACTCCCACTCCACTGAGGGAGATTTCTCTGAGTGCATAGATAATGTCATTGAAGTGTGCAAATATCCAAGAATGAGAAACAAGTTTTCTATCCCGAGAGTTTTACCAC
This sequence comes from Psilopsiagon aurifrons, assembly GCA_025447955.1. Classification (NCBI taxonomy): domain Eukaryota; kingdom Metazoa; phylum Chordata; class Aves; order Psittaciformes; family Psittacidae; genus Psilopsiagon; species Psilopsiagon aurifrons. Next base: position 17,413 of record JAOEHY010035824.1, read on the forward strand.
TTCTTCTAATATATACTCTTCTGCTTTACTGTTTGCAATTTGAACATTGGTCAAAACTTGAAAGGTTAAAGCTTTCAACAGGGAAATATTTAGAAGGCCAATATAACCTATCCAAATCTTATTTTGAAAGGACTCCAGGTATGAAAAGCATGAGATGTCTATAGCCTCTAATGACTTACTGAGATATTTGCAACGTTAGCCATGGAAAAATAACCTTGTTACCATAAATACCTGGAAGAACAAAATTGTTCTAGTTGATCCCTTGTGAAAAAAATAGCAGACAAGTATTATTTCATCACAGAGGAACAGGCTATGTTTCTTTGAAATTAGCAGTGTTCTTATTTTCTATGGTAAAGGCTTTTCTAGAATTTGGTCTTTGCTAATAAAATTTACCATTGTTTCCTAGTGAACAGGAGCAGTATCTGACACTGTAAAGCCTGCTCGTTCAGAAGTTGTCCTGAGCATACATTAAAATGCCTTCTTTTAATAGGGCCTGATTTTGAAAAGATTTCTACTTTTTACTTATTTTTTCTGTAATTAGTAATGCAATTAATTTCTCTTCAGTGAAATTTAATTAAGTTCATGAAGAAATCTTTGTAGGTTTTGCTTAATATAAGTTTTTCCTTTTTTTAGATTATTCCCACAGAATTTAGTGGAGACAAGAAGTGCTTTAAAACTTTACAAAAAGTTTGCTACAGAAATTATCCACCAAGCCATCAGAATTTGGGAGTTTTATAACTTTTTGTGAATGCTCTTAATAGAGGATCTTTTTTTCTGTACTGCAAAGCTGTATATGCATTTCATCGTATATATCAGATTCTACAGGGTTGTCCTGGAGAGAAATTTATATGTGTAAATATTCATCGCAAGAAGAGTCTGAAAAACGTCCACTGCTCTACCTGTGAGAGCCTTTGTATGAGGCATGCCAGATCTCTCATAGCAACATTGCCTGCGGAAGATGTCTTGGCATGCAGCAATGGCTAGTGGATTTCAGGAGGCATGGTCAGACCTTTGTTTTTCTAGACACACTGGAGATGATCTGGGCTACAGAGTTGCTAAGTTGGGACCACTGAGAAAGAGAATCACAGGTCAGTGTACCTTGGTCACAGCTCTGAGATTCTCTCATGGGATCTATTGCTTATGTACAGAAAGAGGCAGTAACATGAAACCTAGGCAACGCGTGAGGAGATGTTGAGCAGGTCACAACTATGGAGATCTGTAGACTCCAAGCACTCTTTTTTCCCTTCTTCCCCGTCCACCCCAGTCCTCACTATCAGCATCTCATCTTTGACTATCTCTCAGTCTCCAGCCCTGGAACTCTGAATGGTGCTGCCAAAACTCTACTCCTTGGCCTCCAATTGCTCCATCAGCCTCCCTTGGCAGAACCACACTCTTCAGTGGTGTGGGTATCAGCCTCTGCCATTTTAATTCTACGAAACTACCTCACTGCAGGCATCAAGGATACTAATGCTTCTCTGTTAGAAGTTCCTTAGTCTTGGTACACAACGCTAATCTGTACCATGGACTAGAGGTCAGAGATGGAAGGAAATTAATATATACAAGAAAAGAAAGCTTCTCCTCTCTTTTCTTCATTACGTTTACCTGGACCTGGGTGCTCTCTGAGGGTTTCAGACAAGGAGAGTTGTATTCCTCCTGGGAGGGTTTCTCTGCCTGTCCACATCGGACATGCGTGCTGTGTTAGTCTCATCTCTTTGAAAGGTTCTTTAGCACAGAAATGCTGGCATTGAGGCATTGAAAAAGCTAACCTGAGAGTTGCGCCTTTCTAACCTGAAGCTTGCAGCACAGAAGCAGTGAGAGTACACAGTATATTTTCTTATTTTATAATTAAAAAGAGGAGTTTCTCCTCACAAGGAGCAGAGGGTGGGGGAATCAAGGAGGGTATTTAAGTGCCAGGTGACAATGTCCATCACACTGCTCAGTGATGAAGCTAAGAAGACAAAAATAGACAAAGTGACCTCATGGCTTTCAGCAGCAATGCCTACAAGACAAAAGAGAGGCTTTAAAAGGCTCGTGGAGCTGATAGCAAAGGGCTTGGACAACTCAGAGTTTTGATTCTGCTCCAGCAGAGAATTGCCTTGCTTCTCTCTCATTGCCTCTCTGTTTATGGGGAGTTGTGAATTCAACGGGCTTTGTGACATGCCCAGCACTCCAGGTCTGGACTCTGCCTTCTCAAGCTTGGAACAGCCTTATGCAGGTACAGGTGTCTCCTCTAATTTCTGGTGGTTTTTTTTTGTTTTATTCATTCTCTTCTATTTCCTTATTTCCTTTCTTCCCCCTTTCCTTTCATTTTTCTTTTCCTATCCTTTCACTATTTTGCCTATTCTGATCTCACTCTTGCTCTTCACCTTCAGCAAGCCACCTCAGGAGGACTTCTCTTTCTTTTTATTCTTGAACTGTTGTGGGAAATTGTAGCTTGAATAGCCTGATCGTTTTTTCTGTTGGAAGGATTGGTGTAGTTGTCATGTGCTTTAGCCTTTGATGAGGAGGAAAGCAGGAAGAAGAGAAGAGGGAGGTGAGTAGCAGGTCCCAGTGGGCCTTACTTGCCAGCTGCTTCAGAGCACAGGGCAGTTCAGAGCAGCTTTTGAGGGAAGTTGTACATGGATGCTAATGCTGAGCCAGTACCAAGAGCTGTTGGAGGCATAGCCAAGGCTTTCTACTGTTCTCTTTTCTCTGATGGTATTTGCTATCCCAGACTCTAGACTTGACTGTTTTCATGCTACTCTGCTGTCAGAGGGGGCTACGCAGACACTCACTTTATACAGTGTTAGCCTCTGATGTCAGAAATCCTCCTGTGAGTCGCCTGGGGTCCAGAGTGACTAAGTGACTTAGTTGACTAAGATTCTGTAGTGCTGCTCTTCCTCCTTGCAAGTTTAGAAGCAAAGTACAAGCTAAGTGAGGTATAGTAGCCTGTCATCATAAAGGTATCGTAAGGATTTCTTTCTTGTAGCAAGAAAGAAATCTCTCTTATTTCTCCATTGTGAGCAGCCCCCACAAACACATGCATGCAGATTTGTAAGTGAATTAGGCAGATATTCAGGGACTGTAGTTTTGATCATAGAGAGCAGGTGTTCGAGGGCCAGTCTACAACTGCCCTGAAGAGCGCTAAGTCTCCACAAAAACCTGGACACTACTTCAGTCTTGGTTCAGCATTCTGTAGGGAAAGTTTTGCAGAGAGCCTTCACTATGCAAGTTCAAAGCAAACCATATTTTCAGCATTGATTTTAATGCTTCCAGTTTTCTGGGTGCAAAGGAGAGGAATGGCCTGTGCAAATATGAGGTGACCTCAAACCTCAGAAGTCCCCTTGTTGAAATCCCAAAGTAGCAGCATGTGCTACAGAGTGGCTGCAAATCTTGAAAAGAGCCTTTTCACGTTATTCATCTTAAGCTTCCAGGAAGGATGACAGCTCTGTGAATCAACACCTAATTTTCAGTGTGGGGTGACAGAGGGAATCTTTTTATGCTGTGGTTACACTGGTGCAGTATGGAATGAAGATGCCTGCCACAGTTATGCAGCCTAGCCAAGTTTTGGGGGACATCTGCAGCCCTCAGGAAAACTAGTATCCTTCTTCACTAAGCTCCCTGTCAGGTAGCTTTGTCACATTAGCAGGTCCCCACTGAATGAATGCTCTGTGATAAAATGGTCAGAAGGGACATCCTGAGAGGACTAAGCAGCTTCCATCCTCTCTTGAGCTACCACCATCCCCCAGCACTACCTGCAGCTTCTCTCCTCTCCTCTCCCCTTCAGCATGGCATAATTTTGTACCTCTTTTGTGAGAATGTCAGGGCTGGACAAGATGCTACACAGATTTTTCAACAAATTATTAGATCTAAGCTGTGGATGGATGTTTCATCTGGACTACCATGTTGGTAAAGAGGCAATAGAAGTAAGGAAAAGGATGAAATAAATCAGAAATTAGTCATGGTTTAGATATGTGGGGGTTTTCTGTGCAAGGTTAGTGCTGATTTCTGTCACTTGAACACTGATTTAAGGCATGGTTTTAACAGTTAAGTTTGGTTTTACTACTGAATCTTGTTCACCCCGTTTTCCCCCCACACAAGGCAGAGAACACAGTGTTACCCCCAGGGCTTTACTGACCACTGGGCTGGCAGAGCAGGTGATATAAATGATTATCCCACACTTTCATGCCAGTATTCCAACAGGTGTTGGCTTTTCCAAGCAAGCCTCTCTAAGTGGATTCCTTCTGGCCTGGCTGATCAGTTGTGGGGTCTGAGATTCTTGCTTAGCAGTAAATGCTTTTCTTCCTTGCTGGGCATTTGGCACAGGGAAGCAACAATAGCCAAGGGTAAAAACAAGTCTCCTACTATTGCAGGACTGCTGCAGAGAGCAGTGAACAACCCTACACACAATGCTGCTGCAAGGCACTCTCACTCTGTAACTGGCACTGTAGGGCCTAGAGCAGGAGCAGCATGTCTTTGCCTGCAGGGCAGCTCTCTTGTTGCACCCATGCATGGGTTCTAACAGTAGCAGCTGCTGCTTCCCAGACTCTCAGGACCAGAGATACTACTTACTCCTGGGAATACTCCATATGGTAGGAGTAAAGTCTACAAAAAGCAGGGCTCTGCTTTCAGGGTCATTAAGTAAACGGTAAAAATTCCCAGGAATAAGGACATTCAACTGTAAAAATGCTGTGAGATGCAGTCTGGGACAATTGGCCACATGGTGCTGAAAGAGGAAATCCCGGGTCTGACCAGGAAAGGGTGGGGGGAGTTCCCTCCCCACACCTGCATGGACTCCTATTGTGTTTGCAGGGAAAGAGAAAACAGCGAAGGTAGGAAAGAGAAAAGGGCAGGGGGTGACAGTGTGTTTCCTCACGTGTACACTAGAATAACCATATCGCTGTTCATGCAGCCTTTTGCTGAGCGCTGAGCTTTCCTCTTTTTTTCTCTTGCAGAGCTCCACCGCCACGAGAGCATCCAAGAGAAGAACGTGAAAGAAGCCAAAACCAAGTGCAGAACCATTGCATCCCTGCTGACAGATGCACCCAACCCCCACTCCAAGGGGGTGTTGATGTTCAAGAAGCGCAGGCAGAGGGCTAAGAAGTACACATTGGTGAGCTTTGGGAGTGTTGACGAAGACCGCTCCTATGAGGAGGAGGACGGAGTTTTTCCCACAAGTGAGTCTGAATTTGACGAGGAAGGTTTCTCTGATGCCCGTAGCCTAACTAATCACTCAGACTGGGACAATACTTACTTGGACATTGAAAAGTCCAAGTCTGACTCTGAACAGAAGGAAGAGAAGCAAAAAGGTTTGAGTGAGGCCTCAGGCAAAGGAGCACGATTATTTGAGCAGCAGAGGGAACGGGCTGGGAAGTACACAGTTGAGAAAGTCCCTGCACAGATCAGCCCCCAGCTTACCCCAGCTGCACAGCTGCAGCAGAACACGGTGAACGGAGATATGCCTGTGCCACAGAAGACAGACAACATGCCCATCAGCATCCACCTGGAGGGTGTGCAAGTGCCCAGCAAGCAGCCAGCCACCCTCCCAACCCAGCTCCTGGCTCCCCCCAGCCCCACTTTCTTCCCAC
>JAOEHY010035826.1:0-49223 GCA_025447955.1 Psilopsiagon aurifrons
GCAGAGCATGAGGCTCAGAAAGTCCTTGGCCAGACCAAAATGTACTAAGCAGTAACTAAAACATTGGTGTTATCAGCTCTGTTCCCAGGCCACAAGTCAAAACCACAGTGCTGCACCAACTACTAAGAAAGAGAAAAATGACTGCTACTGCTGAACCCATGACAACATGATAGGCAGGTAGCACAGGAGGGATATAACAAAGTCTTGATATACAAAGGTAGGGTAATATTCTATGTGAGAAATTTTTTACACTTGCCCAGTTAGATCCTCATTAACATGTGGGACTGTAGAAGAGAATAAACTAGGGTAATACACTGACCACAAGCCATGTTTCCTGAAGGTACACACTATATAGCTTATGGTGGTTCTTACCGCTACTGGTGAACAGGAAATGAACATTTTCCTCATGGTGACAGTAAAATCCTTCATACTACTCAATGTGGTGGCTTGTCTTCTTGGCTCCATCTGTGCAGACTGGATTTCACAGAAAGTGAACCATGAGACCATCAATCTGTCCCCCATCACAACTCTGCTTAGGACAAAACCTGGCCTAGAGTGTGCATGTAGTTATACACCTGGCAACCATGTGTTTTCATTTTGGGTGCTGGGTCACATCTTCCCTTTTCCTCCTTTCAGTTTGGTAGCTTTGCCATTGAAAAGGAAGGGCATGGTGGCTTCTGGATTTGAACTTGAATATTTTCCCTTTTTCTGGGAAACCTCTCTTCTGAACATGTCCTGTGATTGTAGCCATTTCTTTGATTGCAAACTTTAAAAAAAAAAAAATGGAGAGTGAGCAGCATTACCTCAATATGTGAAACCATTTAAATCCTGTGCATGATACCCTGCGTATGGACAAGTCCAAGGAGTGCAAAGAGCTCAAGGCTTCTAATTAATGAGTATAGAATCATAGAATCATCGAATATTTAGGGTTGGAAAGGACCTTAGGATCATCTAGTTCCAACCCCCCTGCCATGGGCAGGGCCATGTCATCCAAGGCTATGACCTTGAATACCACAAGTGATGGAGCATTCACAACTTCCCTGGGCAACCCATTCCAGTGCCTCACCACCCTTACAGTTAATAATTTCTTCCTTATATCCAATCTAAACATCCCCTGTTTAAGTTTGAACCCATTACCCCTTGTTCTATCACTACAGTCCCTAATGAAGAGTCTGTCCCCAGCATCCCTTCAGATACTGGAAGGCTGCTATGAGGTCTCCACGCAGCCTTCTCTTCTCCAGGCTGAGCAGCCCCAACTTTCTCATCCTGTCTTCATACAGGAGGTGCTCCAGTCCCATGATCATCCTCGTGGCCCTTCTCTGAACTTGTTCCAACAGTTCCATGTCCTTCTTATTTTGAGGACACCAGAACTGCACACAATACTCCAAGTGAGGTCTCCTGAGGGCAGAGTAGAGGGGCAGGACTTTGAGGCTCACACTGTGAGCCAAACAGGCAAGAAAGGGCCTCCAAATTCAAATAGAGAAGGGGAAAATAAAAGCTCCGTATATGCCCAAATTCAAGATTCTTGGTGGACAAAGAAAGCAGATCCCCTGTGGTGAGGACGTGTATCTACAAAGTAACTCACAGTTATGCATAGTTCTGGTGTATGTCTCATGCAAACAGAGAACTTACAGTCCAAGAAGATTCATTTATACTTAGAGAAGACTTAGTGTGTCAGTAAAAAGTAAATTTTCTTCTGTACAATATAAATGATTTGTGAAAATACTGTTAAATTAGTGCTTACATGCTCTCCTGTAAACAGCAAATGTAGATTTTACATAAATATGGTAAAACACGTGATTTTACATAGATGTGATATTTATGGGTGATATATTTATTATTTTTAATTGTGTAAATGTAAGCAAGGACATAAGAATATCTGTTCTAAAGATAGTGAGTTTTATTCAAAGAGTTCTGTGAGGTGACATTCAAATAAATTTTTTTTAAAGGAAGGAGAAAGGAGCTGAGCAGTATTTCTACAGAAAAGTGCTCTAGGCACTTCAGAGGTAGAGAACTTCATTTCTCCTTGAGCAGAGGGTCCCTAAAAGGCTCACCCCAGAGAAGCGATCCTTGAATTGGTGATTATTTCATTTGCCAAATGTAAACTATTAGGGAAACTATATTTTTCCTTGAGATGTAATTCAATTTCGTGTTAAATCTCTAATTCAATCTAACTTTTTTCTTTAGAGAGGTACTGTGAATAATTAAAAATAAATGTTCAAATGAAAGAGTAGTACATTCTTCTTTGTTTCGAACATGATCAGAAAAACTACCAATCTGACTGAACAGTTATAGTACAACAAGGACAACAGTGATTACTTCAGAAACATAATTTTGCATTTAGATTGTTATCTGACTGATTTTGATTTAGTTGAGCTATCCAAGCTTATCTCTAAAGTTGTCTGCACTATAGAATCATAGAATGGTTAGGGTTGGAAAGGACCTTAAGATCTCCCCATGTGTGTCGTCAAGCTACATGATCTTCTTGTGCTGTTCTTTCTTTTTCTAATCTTAATTAGTGTAGGTTACATCCTACAACTCATTCTTTCATTTCTGTTCATGATTTTCATTTTAGTAGGGTAATAATAAACAATTTATTTCATTGCTTCTCATTTTGTGACTGAAAATAATTCTTGAGATATGTTACTTCAAGTAAAACTGATCAAAGCCACTGTTCCACCTCCTTCACTCTCAGGAACACTAAATTCAGTGTGAAGCTTGCGTTAAAAACTCTTCCAGGATGTAGTTGTTATACTTGAGTTCTGGTTCATGCTCTTCAGGTTTTGGTTTCTTTTATTTTAGCAAGTTTTTTTTAAAACATCCCCATTTGCAAAGTGAATTTCAGTTGGGTGAAATGTGGGATTTTATCACTGCATCTATGGGCTGTCTATGCATGATGCTGTTTCAGTGACATGCATTGATCAGCCCGGTTCCTCTACAGGTAGCCCCTTTGTTCAAAGTATCTGCGGAGATTATCAGTTAATCAAACAGCTGGTGTTGCTAGAAAATCATTTTAGTTCACCCTCTAGGATGACAAGAATTCTTACCTGCTGTGCGAGCAGACAAGGATTTGCTGTTAGTACATTCTAGATACCAGATTTTTTAACTATGAACTTTTTTAATACAGTGGATTTTTTTATTAAAAATAGCTAGCTATGAGTGTGCATTAACAAAGCTTTATCTAAAATCTAGATGATTTTTTAGGGTCCCTATGTATTCTATTGATGCTTGGAAAAAAATGAATTCCATGTACAAATAGTCTGAGTCATTTTGCAATGAACAAGCTGTTATTTATGTATTAACCTTTCCTGAACAGACAGTTTATATAGAACATCAGGAAGCAGCCACAAAAGCGAATTTAGCAAAAAACTGGGACAGAAACCAGTAGATGCATTTTGCAACTGACTATGCAGAAGCATCCCATAGCAAAAGGTAGGATCACATGCAGTACAAATCGCTTGCTTTTGTGAGTTGGCAGAAAATATAATTAAAATAAAGAAGTGACATCTTATGTGACAGAACCTGAGTAGGCAGCACAGCATTTATCACCTCCTGTTCACTAGCTTTTCTTTTTAAAATTAGTGAGATTTATCTTATATGACGCCTACTCATGGTCTTGTTGGCATGAACGAAAACAAAAAAAGCAATGTAGCAATGTAAAATAACAGCATGAGTTACTGCAGCCAACAAGAAGGGACAAATTCATCCCTGATGGTGTGAAAAAGAACTGTACAAGGTTGGATACAGGCCGCAAAGTGCGTTTATTTTTGTTTGGCTTTTGGTTTTGTGCTCATAAATTCTGCTTCTATCCAGAGAAAGCTATATACTGAGCTGTTTTTGACAAAAATGAGAATTGGACTGAGATCTTGATTTCAGTTGTGCAAAATTGGAGTTATTTTTCCAGAGTCAATGAAGTCATTCTGGGTTTATACTTGTATATTTTAATCAGAATTATGTCAGTGAGCACGAAGATGTGACACATGAAAATCAATGGTTGATGCTACTGTTTTTCTTTCAGGCTGAGCATTTTGACATCTTGCTTAATTGGTTTTCCGTGCTGACTTTTCTGATTCAGCCAGGGTACGCACCAAGACCATTAATAAACTCAATCATTAAAATATTTGGAATTCTGAATTACATGAATTTAACAGAGGAACAAAGGAGTGCCATCACAGAAATCTGTGTGTAAGAGAAGCAGAGCAGGGAAGAAAATTAATTATTATATGAGTATATTTATTAAATCAGAGCTTGTAAAAGAGCTCAAGTAAAACTACACAGAGTGGGTGGAAGGGGTGGAAGCATGATCCATGGAGTAAATAAATGCATGGAATTAAAATCCTACTTTTAGGAAGGGGGTGAGGTGAGAGAAAAGGGTGGCCAATATTTAGATTTTTTATGTTATTTCTAATGAGTCACCTTCCAATACCCACACTTGAAGAATACCTCTAAATGTACTCCTGCAGTGCATGGAAGCCCACACTTAATTACAAGCTAGTGTTGATGCAGCAGTGCCCTCCTGGGAAAATGGAATGGAGGCCAACATCCCTTTACCTCCTACAGCTCTTAAGTTGCCCGTTGCCCCCAAAAGTAGAGGTAACCCCTACCAGAGAGAGCAAGGACATCTGTCCTCCCTTTCTCCTCTCTTGTCCGACACACCCACAACATCTGACATGCAGTCATTTGGAAACAAACACACCAAATCTGTCCTTGAACTCGTATGAGCTTTGCAGGGCCCTTACATAGAAAGTAATGGCTTGGATGGTATGTGGGTTGCTCTTTTTCAAGCTCTTCTTTTTTTTTTTTTTTTTCCCAGCAACAAATTGTAAGTGCACCCGGTTTGTCTGCGTACTGTATAATGCACTTCACATTCTGTTCTTTGGTATTTCAGAAAAGAGTTTGTATCACACAAGCCTAGAAGAAAGGAAGGTGCATAAATACAGCAATGTACCTTGTACAACACCTGGGTGCATATTTCACTGTGAAAAAGGAAAGCAGCTCAGATGACAGGCTTGGTATTGAGGAGCTAACTGTACTATTTCACTCTGCACTTGGGTGCAGTGAGAGTTTTGGATGGCTGATGGCTGTTCTGCTATACAATTCTATCACCTTTTCCTCATTACCTTGCCACTCTTTTCTACTTACTGAGCCATCCTCAGATAATCTGTGGTTTTGTAGTAGCACCTTGCAGCCTTGAAAGTAAGCCCCCTAAAAGCATAGTGAGCCACCTGCGGTTGTTTGCTAGCTATCAAGATATTTTAGGACATTAAACACCAAATTGGGTGGATGCTAGAAGGTCATGAAATGTGTAGGATAGTTATGACAAATTTCAAGGTGGCTGAATATCCAGTAAGAGCTGTTGTATAGCAATGCACTCTTAATGGGAGTCCCTAGCAGTGGTCTGACAGCTTTACATATAGACCCATGACATGCAGCACCGCTGCCTTCCTGCAGGTTACCAGGGTAATTGTCATTCACATTCATTCATGTTTTCATGCTCAGGGTATTGGCAACAGCAATGGATTTGCCAAAAGAAAAAAAGAAAAAGAAAGGAAGAAAGAGAAAAAGCATTGGCAACAGCAAGTTATTAACTGACACTTCTCATTTAAGCAGTGTCACTTACAACCAAATATTTAGACTCCAAATCAGGATAATGAAAAAACATTTTCAGAAGTGTGATGGAGCTTCTATCTAATTGACACTTGTACTTCCCCGCAGCTGAGGAGGATAAAGTTTCCCAGAAGTATGAGCAAGTTAACAGCCTGAGCTCCTTGACACACTTTGTGTGGACAGCATTTAAATCTGTAATGTCCTTTATCTTCTTGCTAAATTCTCTTTTTTAGCTAATAAGGAGATAGGTGAACACATCATTTGTCACCTAGCAACCTCAGAGGAATGTTCTGAACAGTTTTTGAATGAATAATTGCAGACGGATTCTTAAAAATAGCTATTTTTTTTGTTTGTTTGTGCAAGTGGAAGGTGTGGTCCCCCATATGTGCTCGTGTGAAATGATAAGCAGGCAACTGAAGGGAAAGCAACACAGAAGAGGAAGTAAAAATGGAATCATACTGTGTAATTGGCATGCATATATATAGAAATTCTGTTTCTATTCTTTTAAGTTGGCTCTGCATAAATTTGCATGACATACCTCGAGTTCCCTGTCTGTTCCATGGCATGCTAGTCAAATTCTTTCCTACAGAAGAAATGGGAACATAGATCCTTTGGTATGTTAAACCATCATCCCCCTCCCTGTCATGCAAGGTAGAAAAATTGATGCAGGACTCATTATTTGTTTATGGTAGGTTGGTGTCCTGCAGCAATTCAAAACCCTGTTAGCCTTTGGAGGCTGGGTTTCCTTAACACGCTCTCTACAATGACAAACCCAATGGTGCAAAACACCTACATTCACTGCTTCAGCTGACTACCAGCAATTCCCTTTCCAAACAGCAGCCTCTTGGTGACAAAACTAATTGAGCAGCTTTACATGGCCCTGCTGCCAGCCTACATGTCACAGGGTGTTCCTATGAGAAAAGAAACGTGGTCATATCATAACCAACTTCTCTTTGTACTCAGCTACTGAAAAGGTTTGAAAAGGGGATGCTGTACCCCACCTCAACAGCTTGACAGACTGCATTTATAAATTACAGTGAGGTCTTATAATAAGTTGGCCCTATGCTGAGGGCATAATTTTGTATGACTGTGCCCAGCAAAGAAGAGAAAGGTTGATTTCTTTTGAAATTGAAAGCTTCTGATTTTCCCCATCTTAAAACAGCTATTTTTTTTTTTTGTAAGTGGAGGCACTTCTTTCATTCATGCTATGATTTAAAGCACATTATTTTTGTTCAGAGTAGGCAATTTAAGAAGAAAGACAGCACTGTTGAATGCTTCTGAGTTCTTTAAAAGCTTTCTTGGCTTTTTCTTTCAGCTCCCAATGTTTTGTTTAAAAAACAGTAAACACATTGTTGTATTGAAGCTCAGAGTATGAAGCCTAAACTGGAGGACAAAGGAAATTTTTACAGAAAGTGTGAGAGAGGCCAGGTGGGTTGGTAAACAACGAGCTGTCATTAATGGTTTTTAGCACACTGCCTCTGGGATTATCCTTATCACAATGTAGGCCTTTTTTTAATTTAGTTAATTTAATCATTCAATAAACTTGTTGCCAAGTTGGCTTCAGCTTATGCCCCTATCTGAAAAGGCCAGTCTATGTGCTGTCCACATATTTATTGCAAGCTCTGTGTGTGTTACTGTTGGCTTTTATAACAGTGACACTGCCTCTGTGTGTGACGCTGCTGTGCACACACACCCCTGTAGGGTTCCCTGCACATAGAGGCAGAAGTGTCTATCTGATGCACTGGGAAGGGCATGGGATAGCTCAGGCACAGGTCATGGTGAGGCCCAGGCAGGGTGTCCCCAGAGCTCACCCTGGTCCCACAGCGTGGTGGCAGCCTAAAAACATCTGAGGTTTGGGACAAAGCCCTGAGATGAAACCCAGTGACCCCTTTGGCATAATTGCTACCATCAGGAACTTGCTTGAGAAACTGCATGTGGTTATCTCCAGCCTTAGTTTGTGGCAACTAATGGGAAGTAAAATCTCAGCCAGGTTTAGGCAGTTAGCAAAATTATGGAAATAAACTGAGCTTCCTATAGAGGCAGAAAATGCTCTAAAATGTATTTCTGAAGTTGCGGACTTCTTTTGTATATTAGAGACTCATACTTTCTTCTGGAAGTTATGCTGGGCCTTTCTATTGTACATTTGAAGGCCTAATCAGTTACTGTCCTATAGCACAGTGTGTACCTAGCAGTACTGAGACATTACATTTCATCTAAGGACCTAGTAACAGGCCATCTCTGATGGATATCAGCAGTGAATAATGTTAACTGGAAACAAGTTAGTGTGGGCATTTGAATCATGACTTTATGCTGGAATACATCTGTATTTCCATCTAACTGTGAAAAGAAGCAAAGATATAACAGTGAGAATCTAAATATTTCAAGATAGTTGGTATAATAACTTTTTGCTGTCTTTTAGGTCAGGAAAGATTGATGGATTGTCTTCGTTCTTCTTTTCTGTTGCATATTGTTAACGCCCACTTTGCTCTCCATTTTTAATTTTATTTTTCCATATTTATGTTGTTGTTATTCATTCTTCGAACTTTAGCAGGTGCTAGGTTTCAGATTTTCTCTAATTCTGTCACATCACATTATTTCAGATTCTTCTGGTTATTTTAGGTTTTTATCTTCTTTTTCCTCCTCCTCTGATACTTTCAGAAGAGAACTGGACTTTCATAAGCTAACAGTTCTCTGTGCAGAGTCAGAAGTTTTAATTGACTTTATTTTCCTCCTAATTAAGTCTGCAATCAGACTTCCCATTACAGTCTTTCAACAGTGTGTTGTCAGAGGTGTTGAACTGGTAGTACAAAGTTCTTGTGTGTGTACAGATGTGGGTACACAATACTACGTTTAAAGTAGGGGCTTCTGTCTTTCAGGCTGAGAAGACCCCCAGTAGCAGCCAGTGAAAGCATTGAAAATGTCTTATGCAGTGTGGCTACTGTATGACATTTTCCCGTGTGAAAAGCATATGGAACATTGCATTTTTTCCCCAAAGCCCTATACTGCTTGGATGCTGAGCTTCACAGCCTGCATAAATGTTGGAAAAACAGATTGTATATTAAAGTATTATGCCTGTACAGTTAGTTTGCTGTTGTGCAGTGCTTTCTGTGACATTGCCATGTATCTGACTGGCTTTTCTCATTGAGCAAGGAATGTGAAGCCTCATTTTCGATACAGTTTCTTGCTGTGTGGTTGGGGGCTGCCTCTACATGGAAGTGTGCTTATGGCCTCCAAAATCCTTACCATGGCTGTGGTAATACTGTAGGATTTCTAACTCTTGCCTGTGTGTCCCTTATTCTTGCTATAGTTGGTGCTTATAATTTTCTCTCTTCCCTGCATGCCAATTATTTTTTCTCTGAAATCTGGTCACTTAGACGTGTGAAAATCCTTCAGTTATTAATCCACCAAAGAAGCTAAGAGTATTTTTAGAAGTCCCAGGATCTTCCACCAGTGGATTTAAATTTTTTAAAAGTTGGCTGGTGCCTATGTGGAATTGTGCAAATAGGTCTTCCTTTTCATAAAACACAATAATGAACATTCATTTTTTATCGATATAATGTGGAAATGGTGTTAATCCAATATTTCGACAGTTGTGTGATGATAAAACTTGTAGAATATAAGAGCTGAATATTCTGAACAACAGGCAGGAATGTAAGCATTTAGTTCTTTGAAGCATGATGTGCATGGAGATATCGGAGTGCAAGAATGGCCTTACTGATTCAGATCAGAGGTCCATCTAACCAAGTATTCTGTCTTTAATAGAAATCAACTTGAAGTAGAGAAAGAGCAAAACCAAACCATATACCTCTGGGTATGCTGGCTGAGCTTCCTGACACTCCTGGCTTTGGCACTTCTTCAGCTAGAGTGTCTTCTTATGCCTAGTAACCCTTTGTGGATTCATTTTTCATTGAAAGAAGTGTCTGAAAGTTTCTTGAATTCATGTGAATATTCTTGTACACAACACACAGACACAATGAGTTCTGAAGTTGAACTACATGTTATTCAAAAAAACACCTCTTCTTCTTGGACCTGTCCTCTGGACATTTTGATGTTTCTACTTTTAAAATTAAGATTTTATAGACCTCCACCACATCCTCCTTTGACTTTTATGGGTTGGTTAGGGTCAAGGTTGAACTTTATGTACTGCATAGATTTTATAGTGTATAGACTTTAAGACTAGACTATAAAGTATATAGACTTTTGGTCTATATACTGTTTTCATACTGTTTTCTTGTCCAGATACTATTTCTGCCTGGACTAGTGCTGCTCTTCTTTGCATCCTTCTCTGTACCTGGTTTAATTGTATCTTCCTGGAAACAGCATGTATTTGAGATGAGTGGTTGCTGCTTGAATAAAGATTTCTCATTCATACATGAAGTGATTCCTCTTCATTCTAACAAATGTTTTTCCCTCTTTTTTTCGTGGCTGTCATGGATTTTGAGTAAGTTTGAATCTTAATCTTCCTACCATTTATAACTCTATTTGTTTTCTATTGTGTTTATTTGCACCTATAATAGCTCTTGGTAGGTTACCATGGCATTTTGGAGAAGGATATCTTCTTCCTTTTCTGGGACTCTTTTTCAAGCTCTTTGTGTGACTGACTACCAATGATAAGCCAGAATTTAGTATTACTTTTAGACTGTGAGAACCATCAGCAATTTTGAGTGGCAGTGAAAAATGGTCCATTGATTCCATTAAAAAGAAACAAATGCAAAATAAAAGATAGAAGTACTACAAAATTACATTGCTTCACTGAGTGGGCAAGGAAGTTTATTGCTGAAAAAAAGCTAATGGATGTGCATTAGCAAACAGTTAAGTTCCCAGGAGATAATGAATAAAGAATCTTAGACTTTTCTTGAAATATGGATTTTCTTTGTAATGGGTGGTAGTGATCACTTCTTAGTATGGAAAGTGAGCTAGCAGCAATATTTGACTTCATTTCTGTTTTGTGTTTTGCAATGATTGTTACAGAATAATCATAATTCAGACTAGATCAAAGATAAGTTTAATGAATCAGGGACTTCATCAACATTTTGCATTCCATATCTCACCACTGTATTAAAAGGGCTTTCATGTTCTGCTAGAAGAAAATGTGTCACCTCTCCATAGGACAGCTTCAGAATCCCACTTGGACTTGGTACCACAGGGCCAAGATTATACAAAGCACCAAAAATCTTTATCCCTTCCACTTTGCCTGCATCTGCACTTCAAATATGTTTAATAATTCACATAATTGTGATTAGCAGTGCAACTGATGTGTGTTTTTACCCTTTTTTTCCTGTATTCTCTGACTGCTGAGGTTGAATCTGCTCCAAGTTTTCTTTCTCTTACACCCTTCCAATAATAATATTAAAAGCACTATAGGTATGTGTGCATATATATATATTTATGTATTTTTTTTTCTTTTTGAGTGGGAGCATAAACAGTAAACAACATTTTGTTCTAGTTCTTCTGTCAGGAAACAGCTGTTGGTTTTGCTTTGCAGTCCAGACTGATTTACACTGTTCAATGGGGTCTTCAGGGAACAGGAGGGTCCCAGGAGAGCCCTGAGAGAATAGGGTCATTTTGCCACTGTTGGCAGAGGAATATGAAGGGTCAGGATGGAGACACCTGTTTCTGAATGATGATGTCCTTGCACAAAACACCTCTTCAGGACTAGTTGCTGCCCAGTATTTACCAGGCAACTCTTGGTGGCAGAAGCAGCAGCCTGTCTTTCTGGACCTCTGCTAGAGATACTGTAAGACTAATGAAGACCTATTCCACCTTCTACAACCTTTTGCTCTGTGTGAGAGCTCAAGTTGCCTATGGCTCAACCCTGCAACACCTTATCAGAATACAAGTACTGTATTCTGCAGCACTTCCACAGCCAATCTGGATCGCCTGAAAATGAAGAGCAAGCCACATCCAGGATTGTTAGTGAGGAAAGGCACACTTTAAAAAGTTTCTAATAAAAAATGTAATGATCTCATTGAAGCTGATGCAAATTACTCCGTACTTCTGTTGGACTTTCAAAAAGAAACATCAACTACTGCATTTCATACACTTGCCTGGGTGAAGAAAAACGAACTTGGTGATTGGATAACTGCAGAGAAGTTGCTTTCATGCCAATTGACAGTAGAAATTAGCTAGGAAATTGCTCAAAGGACTAGAGTTTTGTTACCCAAATTTAAAATTAGAAGAACATTCTGTACTGTATGAAGGAAAACATATCTAACATTTGGTACAAGCTAACATTAGTCATGGTAATTAAATTCAATGTTTTTTAAAGATTAATAGATGTTTTACTTCAAGTGCTTTAGCAGGCACAGAAATGGAAAGAAAAGAATATTGCTCTACCACGTGTTTTTCTTTCATGTGTTCTGGTACATTAATTTTTATGTATCAGGGAAGTGGCTAGCTGAGTGGATTCTCTTGATTTCAGGTAGCTTTCAAAAGCAAATTACTGCACTAGGAAGACAAATCACATTTTGGAAAATCAGATAAGAATTTAAAGATAGTACTGACTGAAAAAGGATTTTCAGTTCCAAGAGAAGTATTGATTGATTGTTTACCTCAGAAATCATCTGGAAGATTAAAAAAAAAACCAACCAAACCCATCCCTTTCTCCCATGCTGCTTCCAGAAGACTAACATTTTTCATTGCAAGGTAAATTCTTGACACCTCCACACAGGGAGAACTGAAAGAGGAGTTGTAAGAAGCTGTTTTCCTGCATTTCATTTCCTGTATTTCCTGCCTTCCGGGGACTTGGAGAGTCAGGCACCTATCAAAATGCTGAGGCCAGCGGAAACGATGTCATGCTTGCTTGGTCAGCCAAGCTCTATCAGCCTGCCATCTGAGAATGGGACTGCGATCTCTGAGACAGGTGAGGCAATTCTTCAGTCAGTTTTGGAAAACAGAGATTTAAGCACCTTTGGAATCTTCAGTGTCTGTGTCCTCTGTGCAGCCAAGCAGGACTCTTCAGCTGCTTGATAAAACCGTTACGAGCTTGCCTGCTCACATCAAATCCCCCGCACAATAGTCAGCATGGTTACAGTGAAAGCAACAAGGGAACCCACACCAGAAAGTGTGTGGCCCATGCTGTGTGTGAGGTAAAACAGTTTCTCTGCTGTTTCTTTTGGTATTTGAAATTGTGACAGTATTTTTTATTTAGTTGTTATTTTTATGAAAACACTGCAAATCTAATAGCTTTGTGATCATTGGTATTTTAAGCCTGCTGAAAAATAGCTTGGTTTTTCGGGGCTGAAGGGGCTTACACTCTGTCAGCTCTTGGGGTAGCTCACAAAATCATCTGATAACATGAAGAAACACCAATCACTGTGATATCTCATCACATGGCATCAAATATTCCTCTCAGCTCTAGAGTAATTGGCCAGGTTTCACCTTTTACTTAGGAGCTTGTACTATGTCAGGAAAATCCTCAAGGACAGCATTTCAGGCAGAATCGGGAGATGCACAATAGCAGACTGGCCTTTTATACCCCACCTCTCTTGAGGTGTTTGTAGGAGCCAAGTACAAACTAGCCCATGATAGAGCAGAAGTATGTGATATAGATACACAAGGAGAGAAATTTCTGCTCTACAAAATTTACTATTTAAACCAGTAGCAGTATGAATACTGACAATAGGCCATACTAGATAAGATGGGGGGGATTGTGGTGCATTTGCAAATAATTTTATTAAAAGAAATAGATCTTATAATTATTTTTTTTGCAATGTGGCATGTTCCTTTTTTTGTGCAATTGTTCTTTACTTTTCTGTTTTTAATGGACAAGCAAGAGAGTGGGAGTAGATCGTGCTATGGCAGAAGTGAACAGACAAAAGCTTGTTTTCTGGAAGTGGTAGTTACAGGGGATCAAGTCAAGCTACAGAACTCATCCTGGCAAGTGGAACTTACTCTCACACAATCCAGTTTTATGCGTAAAATGTTCGTGTATTTGAAGTGTTTCATATACATTGTTAGAGGGTGGGTTGATACCTTCTGTATTTGGCCCTCTAACAGTGATAGGTTCAGAAAGAAGTCAGGAGAGGTGTTCTGTAGTCATCTTACAAGGGCAGCTTAAAATATCAGGTTTTCTGGACTAGAGAATTGGCAAAATAATTGACAACAAAAAGTATAATAGAATGCATGTAGTGCATTTACGACCATCTCTGTCTATCAACTAGAAAGTGAAAAAGAGACATCATTTGAGATTGAAACAGCAAAATCACAAAATAGAGTTGTTTTTTTTTTTTTTTCTTGAGAGAAAAGCAGGTACTTGGTTAGTAAGCACTTTTCTATTAGAAAATGCAAGAATTGAAAGTAGCAGTTCCAAGGAGATGAATCAGACAGTATAAGCCAATATCATCTCTATTTTGTATTTAAAATCAATTCACCTAAGTAGAATATGTGCATAGATCTTGAAAAGATTTTTCTGTCGGCAGTTCTGAGAGTGAGATTGAAGGTGTATGCCCCTTATCTGACACTATATGAGGCTAATCACAAAACGTGATCAAAGTTGCAGTCTCTCTTTTAATTTTAAATATTAACACTTTTATCATAAAAGGTTTTAGAAAGAAATATTGATACAAGTATGTAAGTTGACACAAAATATTGACAAACATTTAGTTATGGAAAATCTTTTAAAAAACCCAGACAAGCATTTTCACAGAAGAATAGAAAATTCTGGTGACAGACCTGGATCAAAGAGAGATATTTTAAAATCACAGTGCATTTCCAAAACTAGGAATTTTAATGAAGGAACACAATAGTGAAGTGAGCGTGACTGTTGCTGAAGATTTTTGAGACCAGTGAATTTAAAGCTGCTTCTGTACTTGATGTGGGGGAAAACCTGTTTGTCAAGAATTATTATTATGGAGAAATGACTTCTCATTGCTGAACTCTGGGAGAAAATTATGCAGTATGCATTTGCCTGACCTTGAAGTGCGAAGAACACACAGGACTGTGTGGGAGTCAGGGAGAACTCTATCATGATTTGACTGACATCCACCTACTTCTGTAGATGTGTTTTAGATGCACATTCTGTCTTCCTTTGGAAATTAATCTTTTCAGGGGCCTGCTTCCTTCAAATGCAGTTAAACTGTGGGAAGGGGATATGCTAAGAAGAGCAAATGGGAAGTTTATAAGATCATTGATGTTACATGGCAGCCAGGAGACAGAAAAATACTCATGTCAACTATCATGAATTTATTAAACAACTAATGATTGACTGTGACATTGATTTTAATGCACAAATTAAGATGCCTGTGCTTAATGTCAGGGGAGAAGAAAAACACAATGTGAATCAAAAGTTAATAAAAATCCCATACTATGGCAGGGAAGGAAAGGTATCCTGCTCTCCATGATAGGTATGGCTGACAGAAAATGTGTAAAAAGCACAAATGGAGAAGAAATGTGTATGCTGTGTTTTGTGAAGAGGAATGAGGCATGATACGAATATAAAAAGAAAAATGTAAGAATTGTTGTCTTTGGGCTAACACACATGATATTGATCTATGAATAAAATAAGCTTAGTATAAAGTGTCCGTAGCCTCATTACATTCTATAGAAATCAGTATTCAAGTGACAGAATAAATCACATCAGAAAAAAATTACCTTTTAATTTTCTGGTTTATGTACTGTAACTATTCACATAAATGCTATTGGTTCCCATTAGAATTTAGACATGTTTCTTATGGTGATCTGAATTTATTATGCTACCCTGTATATTTGCCAAAAGTGAATTGCTCTAAAGTGAAATTCAGTTTGGATGCTTTCAAGTATCTCAAAAAGTAGAGATGCTGGAAATTATACTGTTTCTGTGCTTCTAACTTTATTTATACTGAAAAACTTTAAGCAAATAGATGTAAATGTCTTATGACATGATAAATGAATTGCATAAAGCCTCTATGTTGAATATAGGTTTTATTTAACTGTAATTAATTTGGATCATGGTTAGCCTTTACCCCTCTCCAGAGCAGGGCAGAGACTCCTACATTCTGTGATGGAATAGTCCTTATACATAGGGTTGAAAAGGCTATGCTTCGTAGGAGCAAGTCACTGAGATGGCAGTGCCCAGTTTTCAACAAACTGGTAACTTGCACAGCGCCAGCTTGATTTCCTCCTCCAGGTAGTGCAAATGGCATAGGCATCACCTCCCTGACAACTGGGAACTCAGGTGAGACAGAAGAGTGCTTCTAGTCCCTCCTGCAGGACCCTGTGACTGCAACGCTTATTGAAGTTTGTGGCTAAATACCACAGTCTATTCCTGAGAAAATGCTCTGCACATTTGCCAGGCAGATGGTGACTGCTACAGTGATGATTCCAGTTAGGATATTTCCACAGATGTTTGTGGGCAATGCAAAATATGTTGTACTTTTCATGAGATTTTTCTATTACCCAGTAAAAATTGCCTTAACTGGTTGCAGGGTGAGAACAGAAATACCTCCTTCAGAGATTTTTAAAGTCAACTGCTGTATTGTTCTAGAAAAAACCTATCACAGAGAAATTTCATGCTGGAGTTAGGATGAGGACCATCTCTATTTAGATTGTCCATTTTGATGTAATTTCTTATTACCTTGTATAAAGTATCTGTGTTAGTGATGGTTTGTCCATCACTAACACATCGCTGCACATTTAACATCCAGGATTTATAGCTTCCTTTGCTACTTTTTATGTCACCAGTGAGATTCCACATATTCTGTGGCATGCCTTTAATTAATTAGTCTTTATTCATCCTATTCAGGGACAGAGAGAGGAACTTCATATATTATTACTAAATAATGAGCAAATCCCTTTCTGATGATTAAATTTTCAAAAGTAATTTGAAATATAGATTGTCCGTCCTTCATAGGCAGATATCATCAGATGGACTTCATTAATTAATCAGCAACATTCAGCACATAGCATGGCTATGCAGATCTAGAGTAAAATAACCGTTATTTGAAGTTGTTTTTTACATTTTTCATTGCTTCATAGGAAAATGGCCCAGGGCTTATTTTATCTATGATGCTACTTCCATTTATAACTAGGATTCCATGCAGAAGGAAAATGCCATAGCCGTAATGTGTGTTAGTACTTCTATGTTGATCTGTTAGTCTGGATCACCCAAACTGATTTTGCCTCAAGTTTGTATAGTTTATTTGACTGCATGGATATGGACTCTACCATTGTTGGTGCTGTAAGTCAACTGTTGGTTTCCTGTAATTCCCTCCTTCCCCAACAACAAAGACAGTAAATTTCTCCCACAATTCATTCTTAGGAAATAAAAAGTTGTGGCTTAGCTTATCACAGTAAGGAAGGTTCTGTGAAATCTTTGTGCCAGATGCAACTGCCAGTAGTGCCTTTAAGGGCACAGAGATAAAATGTCATGCTTTAAAACAAGAGTCCCCACTTTGTGCTTCCTCTCACATCTGAAAAAGTAAGGAAGCAAACTTCTTCTTTTCTTCCTTCCTGCCTGCCTTCCTGCCTTCCTTTCTGCCTTCCTTCCTTCCTGACTTCCTCCCTCCCTGCCTGCCTGTCTGCCTCCCTGCCTGCCTCCCTTTCTCCCCCCCTCCCTCTCTCCCCCTCTCCCCAAGTTCTACTGACACAAAATGTAGCATAACATTGAAATTGCTTAAATATAGAATACTGGAACTTCAGAATAAGTATATTTCTTTAATGGATAAAAACCCCAAACTTGGAAAAGAACTCCAAATCAGACTTAGCAACGGATTATGGGGGATAATTAAAAGACCTAAAATGAACATCACATTCAAATGGAAAAAGAACATAAAGACATTAAATACAAAAAATAAGGCAGGGAAAAAGAAAAAAAAAAGAAAGAAAAGACTTTGAGGAGCAGTTTTCTACAGGCATAAAAATTAAAAATACACTTATTGTCAAACATATTAGGAAGCCTGCCAGAAGGACTGTGGGGCCAATGGATCAGCATGGTTTAATAGAAGTTCTCACAGGCCAAAAATGCAGAAAAATTGGACCAATTCTTTTCAGGGAGTGTTACCACCAAGAAGACGTTGAAACCAGAGAGCTTTGTGTTACATGGATTGGAGTTTAAAACAGAACTTTCTCAAACAATGATGTCAAAAGATATAGAAGAAATAGATGAAGTGAATGCAGATGAGTTACAAGAACCAGGTGTTACTTACCTGGGAGACCAAAGGGAACAAAACTGTGAAAATGGAAACTTTCAGCTATGCTATGGAGCCTATTGATTAAATCGGTCATGGTACAAGATGAGAGTGAAATAGCATATATAAGTTTGACTTTTTAAAAGGATTTAAATGGAATGGGGAATTCAGAAAACTTAAGATAATCTATAAATTTGGCAGTGTGTGAACCGTTAGATGCCATCCTAGGAGTAATAGACAAAAGGGTAAGTACAGTATAATGAGGAAGAACCAACACAGCTTTTGGAAGGGGATTAATACCTTGCAAATCTATTAGAGTTGTCTGATCATCACTGAATATACAGAGAAGTGATCCAGTTGATACTCTGACAAAAAGCTTTTTGTCAAGGTACTTTGCTAAAGAAATTAAGTTGTGGTAGGGTGGAGAGAATGTCCTCTGCATATTAATAACTGTTTAAAAGATAGGAAATACAAAGTATGACTAAACGGTGAAATTTCACAAGGGAGGAAGATAACAGTGGAATTCCTTAGGCATCTGTGCTGAGGCTTTTACTGTTAAATATACTAATAAATAAATGTACATTATAAAATTAAAGCACGGTCTGCATGTATAATATATGCATATGTATACTTATATCTGTAGTTTAATATACAGACAGCAACATGGTGTTCCGTATCCACAAATACAAAGTAAAACACACAGGAAAACATATCATAGCTATATACTCACAGTGAGAAGATCTAAATCAGCATTACATTACCGTGTAAGACAGAGAGCCTGGAGTCACTGGAAACTGTTCTATGAAAACATTGGCTCCATGCTCAACATTGTTCAAAAAAGGAGAAGATTAGGAACCATTAAAGGGAAAAAAAAGTGATCGTTTATTTTTCTTGCCTTTTATGTCACTGTGAATAATCATAGTTCTTCTACATCCTGAGTATACTTGTGGAAGGCTGAGCATCAATCCCTGCGTTAAAAAAAAAAAAAAAGGTAATATAATTATAAAACATTATAGCTGTGTCTTGATAGATATATATACTCTGTGTTACATATATAAGGTGGTAAGGATTGCTGGGGTATAAAGCAGCTTTTATACAAGGAGAGATTAAATAGCCTGATATGCTTCAGGTAAGAAGGGAGAGAGTTGAGAGAACGGAGATGTCCTCAGGCATCAGGTTTCAGACATGCACTTTTTCATTCAGGGCATAATTTGTCTTGGAACTCACTGGTATTTGTGGAGGCCAAAAATATATATGGGTCCAAATAGCAATTGCAAAACATGTATACTTAAAGAAGTCAGTTGGAAGTTTTGGCTTCAGTCTCTGGTGGAGAAAAGGCAAAACCCACAATCCCAGAGCAGTGTAACTCCACTGACCACCACTGCTATGGTCTTGCTCCATCCAAAACCAGATGCCCATCTGCCCCTGCTCCACAACCCTATTGTGCAAGCATTGGTATACTCCTGCTGCTGTGCTGATCTGCTTCAGACCTCTGAAATAATGGACAGGTAATGTCTTAGCAGTTGTAGGGTTACTTTTTTGTCATCTCTTTGTGCTGGTACACGTCAATGCCTGGACAAAGGGGGTGGACTGGAGCAGGCTGTTTAGGAGCAGGGTGGTGTTATGGTTTATACTGGCATAATCTGCCTTATAATTGAACCCTGTTCTGGAAGAAGAACATGGAGGAATTTCTCTCTGTTCTTATATTTCCTGCCTGAGCACTTTGCACAGGCTGTTATTAGGAGCAGGGTAGATGGAGTCCAGTTTGACTTGCATATGTTCTTATGACTTGCATCTGTTTGTAGGTACAAACTCTTGAGTTTAGCTTTCCTGCTGCTGAGGAGACAAGTCAGATTTTTCTCATCTTGGAGAGATAGCTGCAAGGCTTACTCCAGCACAGGTAAATTAATTCTAGACGAGCGTAAATATAGGGTCTAGAATATTTTTTCAGACAGTGCTTTTTCCTCATCCAGGTTGTTTTAACTGTGGCCAGAAGGAAAAAGAACTTGCAAGGTGCTCTTATGTTCTTGTCTAAATGTAAAACTATACATTGCAGCATCCACATTCATGGCCCTGGTTCTATTAAAGGTAAGATAACACATTTCAGGTCAGATCTGGCTGGTCTTAGTAGTCATAGAGTCATAGAATAGTTAGGATTGGAAAGAACCTTAGGATTACCAAGTTCCAATCCCCCTGCCATGGGCAGGGACACCTCACACTAAACCATGTCATCCAAGGCTATGTCCAACCTGGCCTTGAACACCGCCAGCGATGGAGCATTTACAGCTTCCCTGGGCAGCCCATTCCATTGCCTCACCACCCTCACAGTAAAGAACTTCTTCCTTATATCCAAACGAAACTTCCCCTGTTTAAATTTTAACCCGTTACCCCTTGTCCTACCACTACAGTCCTTAATGACAAGTCCCTCCCCAGCATCCCTATAGGCCCCCTTCAGATACTGGAAGGCTGCTATGAGGTCTCCAAGCAGCCTTCTCTTCTCCAGTCTGAACAGCCCCAACTTTCTCATCCTATCTTCATACGGGAGGTGCTCCAGTCATCCTCATGGCCCTCCTCTGGACCTGTTCCAACAGTTCCATGTCCTTTTCATGTTGAGGACACCAGAACTGAAAACTGTTCCTTTGTCTCTTGTATCCTCTCTGCCCTGAGAAAAATATTCCTGCTTGCTTTGTACCTGAGTGGAACACAACAGACCTACCTGAGCCTGCTTGGGAGCAGAATGTATCTTACCTAAACTGTGCTCCAGGATATGACAGTATGCACTACCGTATGCCACTTACTGACTCATCTGTGGCCCAGACTAGTGTAATCTTACACTATTAAATAGAGAACACCCAGCTCATAGATAGATATGTTTTGTGGAAGCATTGTTGGCTAATCGATGGTTTATGATAAATGCATTGGGGAAGAAACCACACACTTTACATACAGGTATATCTGCAATTAAAAAGGGAACTGGGAATGCATCAAAGAGCTGCTGGTTGCAAACTATTCTCTCATCTCTTCTGAGAGCCAGGAGCGTTCAGAAAGCCTCAGCACCTTCTAGTTTGCAAAATTAAACAAATAAAAGGGTTAATTGAAAAGATGATACATAAACTGTCTTGGTATCACTTAAATATTATGATCTTCTTAAGCTGACATCTCTAAGTGGAAATACTGTTTCTTTGCATGAAATATAGTGGTTTAACATCAACATTAGCACTTGATATGTGTCAGAGCCAAAGTATTAATTTCTTAACCTTTGAAATATCATAATTTTGCATCATTATGTAGTATTCAATGCAATAAGCATCATTTTTTCAATAATAGGTTTTAAACAGACTGAAGGAGGAAATGAGTGTTTGCACAGGCCACTAGATTTCTCTGAAATCTTGTGTACCTATTTCTGGTCTCATGCTTCCATAAATAATAGATTGACAGCTTCATGGTTTCCAGAGGATACAAGGTACAAAGTATAAATGTCAGACAAACAAATTCCATTTTTTTCTGTGATTAATAGCTCAGTGTGAGGTTTTTATAGCTCTAAATGAAACTCATAATTTAATTTGCCTGGTGCTTTATATGAGACTGAGGGTGCTGTGACAAAAAAGGGAAAAAAATAAAAAGGAAAAAGAAAAAATGATGAGCCTGTTCATCCCTCCTGAACAATTACAGAGGCTACATGTTTTACAGAAGGTTTCTTGAGTAAGTCAAAGTTATTTGATGGAAATATTTAACTGATTTCTAGTACTTACTGTAACATATACTTAGCACAAGTGATGGCTTTAATACAGGAATCTATTTTTTTCTGACTGCTGAATGTGGAAAGATAAAGACAGTAAGCTTGAAAGTTGCTCACAGAACAGAGCCAGGTTATAAGGTGTACTAGGATGAAGGATAAAGCATAAACTATGATAACATCATCTTGTCACTGTGCATTTTTAATTTTCAGGAAGTAGTTTTCTGTTGCTGATCTACTACCCCCAACTGCTTTCCAATGGAGGTGAGGACTCCAAGTTGACAGTAAAAGTCTGACTGAAACCAGATGTGTTTCCTTATCTTTCCTTTGAAGGGAAATCTGGATTTGTGATAGCCAGTGTGCTTGATGGATTTCTTCATATTTTTTAATGCTAATTTTTAATGATTAAATAAGATGACTGTCTTCCTATGGAACTTTCTGGAAACTGGGGAGAAGGGCATGGGAGCCTGGTCAGAGAAAGAAACAGCAAGGGCTGGCATCCAAAGAGGTCAGAGCCCAGAGCTGTGCTTCCGCAGGGAAACCAGCACAGTGGAGAGGTGTGATGGGCAAGTAGACCTCAGAAGTCATGGAAAGGAATCTTTCTGGGGCAGAGAAGCTGTGCAGTCCATGGGGCACCTCAGAGAGTCACTACATTTGCTAAAACCAATTCTATTAGCAGAGGTACTACCAACAGGGGGAGACTGTGTTGCAAACTTTCATTCACGCTGAGGGAGCGGTTTGAGGGCTTTTTCCTGTTTAAAACCCCACATATTTTTGCTCTAACAAAATGCGGCTTATGCAAAGTGGGGGTTTTGTTGTTGTTTGTTTGTTAGTTTTTTGTGTTTTGTTTTGTTTTCCTAGCTGAAATGTCTTTTATTTCAGGAAGCTTACTTTAAGGTAAAAATGATACTTCTACATAAACCCTTCTCAAAGCTCTAGCTAGAGTCTAGAGAGTCCTTTGCATGTTTGTCTTTGTATGCTACAAATCACTGCTCTAGTTGGCACTGCTAAACATGTATCACACTTAACACTGATAGTTTCATCTGGTCAGTGAACACTGGAAAGGAGACATGCAAAGTTGGGATATCTAGTTGCAATCCATGGACTTGGATGATGTAGCATTGCAAGATCTAGGAGTGTATGGAAGAACTGGGCCTGTAGAAGGCAGAGGAACTGTTTCAAATCCTGCTAGACAGGCAGGAGTTTCAGTAGGAAACCATGACTGTAGGAATCTCCTTCTTTTTTCTGGAAATGTTTGCTCTAAGCATCTCTTCAATACAAAAAAGCTCATGGCATGTTCTGTGAGTGGCCACAGAGAGTTGTCTCTTCATAGACAAAGAAAATTAAGTTTTGGGGCAGAATAAGGATAATGATGATATATTACCATGCTTGTTGTAGACAAAGAGATCAGAAGTGAAGCCCTGTCTGTCAAATTTAAAAAAAAGATGTTTAGAAACGAAACTAACCAACTTTTTATGTTGACACAGAAATAAAGCAAAGTTGGCTATGCACCATCTGCTTTTAATTTTTGGACAAAACTCAGCACTGCCTAGCATTCCTAAACCCAGGCCCTCTGAGAGTTCACTTATAAAAGCAAATGAACCAACTTTCAGTGTACAACATCTTCTTCTTTGTAAATTCTTTGTAGGCAGAAACATTTCCATAGAGACTAAAAATGGGTCTTTTCCCCATGTGTTAAATATGAGCTCCATTGTTACCCACAATAAAGTCTGTGATGACACCATCTTTGGCATACTTGCGTATTACTTGTGTAACAAAGGCCAAGCTTATTTCTAGTAAATTTAATGTAGAGATTCTTTTATTACTGCTGGCAGCACTTTCATCTGAGTTAAGTCTGTGGAGAAACATCTGCAGATACTTCTTCTACAGATACTTCTTTGATTAGAGGAACTAGAACCATCTAACATGTTTGTGAGCTGAAGACAGGTGCAACCAAGGACAGAAACTGTAGCTTAGCATTAAAGGCAAATATTGTCCAAGAACTTTCTAAAAGCTGACACTGATGAACCAAAGTGGTGCTTGCCATACTGTCTTGTGCAGGATAGCCTTTGCAAGTTGTTCAGTGTAGATTAAACATCTAAGTTGCAGGAAGTTTTGAGGTTGAGTATGAGGCCTTTTACAAGTATGCCAAGGTTGAGTTGGCAGTGGTTAGAGATGAGTGATTTTGACAATTTCTGCCTCTTCTTTTAAACAAAAACTTTATTGTAAACATTTTATATAACATATAGTTTAGAAATAATTTGTGCCCTCTTTCTCTGATACTTAGCAATGATGATTCTCCAAGAGAGAGATATGAATATTTGGCCTCCTACTAGTGAGAAGAAGGTTGCTTTCAGAACATACCTTGTACTTCCTATCTTATTTTTCTCTTTTTCTTGTAATAGTTGGTTCCTCAGATGCATATTTTGCATGACTCCCAACATCATGACTGATTTGCATTTTGAATTGTCTCTGTCGACTGGAGTTTAGAGTGCTTGGGCTAAAGTTCAATGTACTAAGCAGTTCCAGGAATAAATAAAGATAAAAGCAAAACTGTTGTAACCGTAACTGAGTAGAAAACCACTATCCAGGGGTAACTCAGAACTTCAATGCATTAAAATTGAAAGCTTTGGAAGCAAGAGGTTAAAAAACCCTACGCAAATTTTGGTGCACAAATGAATGCAAATTAATACAGTATTTTAATAAGGTGGTGTCTCAGTTTAAACCCAGCCAGTTACTCAGTACCACACATCCACTCACTCAGCCCTCCCTTTTTTTTCCCCTTCCCCTCAGGCAGGATGGGGAGGAGAACTGAAAGAATGTAAACCCCGCAGATTGAGATAAGAATAGTTTAATAATTAAAATAAAGTCTAGTGGTAATAGAAAGAATACCAACAATAACAATATGATACTAATAAGAAACAAGAGATGAAATGAAAGCTCAGGAAACACAAGTGATGAAGAATACAATTGCTCACCACCCACTGACTGATACCCAGCCCGACTCAAGCAGTGATTGTTCCCTTCCAGGTAAATCCCTCCAGTTTATATACTGGGCATGATGTGCTGTGGTATGGAATAGGCCTTTTGCTAGTTTGGGTCAGGTGTCCTGCTTCTGCTTCCTTCTGGCCTTTTGTGTCCCTCCTCACTGGCAGAACATGAAACACTGAAAAGTCCTTGATCAGGGTAAGTGCTACTGAGTGACAACTAAACCATCTGTGTGTTATCATCAGCATTGTTCTCAGGCTGAAGCCAAAACTACTGCACCAGCTTCTAGAAAGGAAAATCACTGTTACAGCTATAACCAGGACTGGTGATAAAAAGTTTCATTAAGAAAGAGGATTTGGTAGCTCCGGAAATAAATCTGATGGAGATCATGTAAGAAATGGACATAGAAAGTATGAAGGTATTGCATGAAGGCTGTATTGTCCTCAGTTGGAAAGAAGCTGGAGTCGATGTTTTCCAACATTATGCATGTAAGAAAGAAAGCAAAACCATCCAGAGATGCTCAGAGGTCTGTACCCTGGTGTTCTTGATGTTGGCTCCAGCCTAGACCTTTGGAAAGATACATGAGCCATGACATGAAGAATGATGGCTAAAGCTGAGGAATGCTAAGACCCAGACTAATTTTCACCTCCTTGTATTAATTTCATGGAGATGATGTTTCAGTGATGTGTTGAATAAGCACCCGAACTCATATTTTATTGGACATCCAAAAGTAGACCTTACACTGTCAAGCTACAGAGATTCAAAGGTGGTACATGCATATTTTACAAGCTGCTAGATAACTGTATATTAATAAAGACTCAAAATGCTATTATTACTATTACTGTTGTTATTTGCAGAGACTGTATAATGTGCTACTTTGTGTCGGTATCTGCTATTAAAACACAGTATAACTTTCAGAAAGATAGTGTCCTGAAGGTACATTTAACAGCAATGCAGTGTATAACAGTGCCTAAAAATAACACAGGCAAGAGCAAAATAAAGGCAAATGGAACAGGATGCAATTGCTGTGTTGAAGGTACTCTGCAGAACAAGAACTCACAAAATGCCAACTCTTCCTAAGGCGAACTTTATTACTGCAAGTGTTCTCTCTCAGGGAGCAGAATGGTGAACAGCAACTGAGAGTGGTGAGGATGAGTCTTGCTGGTACTTTGCAGGATCAAACCTCAGGCTTGTAACAGTATTGTAAGCCTCAGTGTCTCAGATAACTGCTGGGGACTGCTATCACATTGCTGTACAGGGTACTGCTGCAGGGAGGGTGTGGTGAAGAGGATGAAATCCTTCTATTTAATAAGCTTGCTTGACATGAGCAATTATCAGCTGCCCACTGTCTATGAAGTATTTCATCTATTTCAGCTGCTGGGGTGGTGTTTTCCTGTCTTGCTGCAGTGGAATGATTAGATTGCTGCCTCTAACCAGCTAGTGCTGAGATGCTGCAGGCTGAATGGTAACTATGGCAGGCTGAAAGCATTATTCCTAAAGTGCTCCTGAGAGTCTTGTTGATTTATATATTTATTTCCCCCCTCACTACTTGCCTGTAGGAGGCTTATAATGGGTGCAGCATCAACAATCACTTTAGGTCAATCTGCATTAGCCCTGATGCTAACCTTTTAAAAGATTCAGATTTATGAATTCAATTATAGGAGTTTACAGCCTGTTTAGCTTTGTTGTTGCTTTTATTATTGTTATTTATTCCTGTCTGTGTTTAGCTGCACTCCAACCCATTTCAGGGTAATTAGAGAGGTTCCTTTTGAATATGCTTAGGCTTAACAATATGACAAGAGGACTGCAATATAAATCCTTCCTTCTGTCCTTCCCCCATCTGACAGCTGCTGGTGTGAGCTTATGGATCCTGCACGTCTCAGATCCTCACTTCTTTTCAGCTTTGACTGCATTATAGAACTTTTTGTCCTCATTGTTTCCTAAATAATGCACTAAACAGTAAAGAAATAAATTGTTTTATGTAATTGTTGTCTTGATATTATAAACCAGATCTTATGAGAAGCAAGATAAGAACCTCTACAATTACTTTTTTAAAATACTGCAGTTTCTTTTCTCCATCCAAACACATAATTTGATGGCTTAGGGCTGACTCATGCTTTTCATATGCTTGGTACTGGCGAGAGAGACTATGTCTGTACAAAGGGCAAAGAAATAGATAATCAGATTTGTGATGTGTGCAGAAAAAGTCTTTAACATTTAAGATCTTTAGCAAAATATCCTAGGAGTCTAAGCAAGTTACAGTAAGCAAATTATCTTGGAACAAATTACCTGATATCTAATTGAATTTCCTACCATGGCTCTCATCAATCTTTTGTGCTGAAGACTACCTGTAGTGTGTTCTGCCCTGGATAACAACTACATCTGGTGATTAATTGTCAGACATTAAACATCTGAAAGAATGCTTTGGACAGATATTATAGAAAATATTGATAAGTTTTTCTTTTTTCAGTTCTGAATATTACTAAACAGTCACATAAATTATTAGTGTTCAAGTCGGAGAACATTTTGAATCTGCCAGGAAAACCACATTAAGGAAATTTAAGTAGTGATGGCCTACAGTTAGTGGAAAAAAGCCCAGTGGTTGGGGTTTTTTCAGTTTTTCATATATTTATATGGTATAAACCTTTTCCTCCTCTTGGTCCCCCTTTGCATTATGAATATTTCTAAATTGCCACTGATGTTTTCTAACCCACTGAGCTCTGTTCTTCATGCCTTCTTGGTAAAAATTCTCCACATCTACCCAGTGAAGTTCACCTGTGTACTCAGTTCTGATTTTGTGTGAATTAGTTCAGTGAAAACTAGGACTGTACCCAAGTGTGTTTCTCAAATTAAAAACAGTGGGTTGAAATTGAAAGATTGGAGATACGTTGTAATCCACTTTTGAAATTTTTCATAATTTTTTTCTTTGAATAAGAAAATAACAAGTCCAAAGAACAAACATTTTCTGTGTTTCCTTCCATATTCATACAAGATTCTGTGAATTAGAGACCATCTGATGAAATATTATTTTCTTCTGAGATCTCCTCGGTCAAGTCTCTCAACTTGAATGCATCAGACCAAACACTGACTAACAAGAGAGACACGACTTAGTAACATAGACAGTCATGTACTAATGTGCCTCAACAACTCTGAGATTGAAGGTGATTCACCTATTTCACTCCTGGACAGCTGGCAGCTAGGACACATCATCTGCCTCTTTTTACGTAGAGTGCACAAAAGTTCAGACGAATTCTTGGGCAAAGCGTTTCTTTAGTCTTATGGAACTAAACACTAAATAGACAAAACACTTAATGGAGAGAAATGCAGTTTAGGACAGGCAAAATACCACATACCATTTTTCTGAAAAGAGGTGTGTGGAATTCATAGAATAATTATACTAATATTTAGCTGTTTTGGTAAATATAGAATATAATGAAGGACAGTTTGGAGTGTTTCCATAAACAAGCTGAGAAAGGATTCTGTAAGTCTATAATAATAAATTGTCTTCTCTCTTCAACCTGTGTTTCCTTAGCTCCCTATGGCAATGTGAAAGTGGCAGTATTTTCGGCATGGGCAAAATTCTGAGCATCTATACACGAAAGATCCTCAAGCTAAATTAACAGATCTATTTAATTTCTTCATGTTCTTGGAGGAATAAACTCCAGAAAAGCAAAGTCCTTTCTTTTTGGAGTAGTTGTAAAGCAGGGACTGGTGAGATTGGTGGGGTTAGTTCCATGAACTCACCCTATGGATTCTGTTGTTAATATTTATTTAGTTTTATTTTTAAATGAATATTTTTTTAGCAATAGCTCTCAAAAGCAGAATAAAATTAGTCTTCTCATAGTTCTCTTGAAGCACTTTTTTTATATATAGCAATCATTTTACGCAGACTATTTGAAATTATCCTTATTTTCAGAACTGGTACACTTAAAACAGTGTGATTACCATGACAATCAGCACTACTAACAAACAATGACTCTAGCATACCAATCGTTGCTCTGTAAGTCAGTTGTAGATCAATCTTAGCTAAGGTTTGTCTGATACAAGCCTAAGAGAGAACATTTTCAAATAGAAGCTTGTATTTCATTTACAGTCAGCTTCCAGACGTCAAGAATATACATCTGCAAGTCAATTACCTCTGCTGGATCTTCACTGCAGGTTTGTTGTTTTTTTATCTTGAAGCACAATTTAGGTGAAACATCTTAGGTAAAACACCTTAAGAAAAAAAGTGGTTTTGGGGACAAGTACCAGTTGCATAAGATGGCTCTGCAACAAAAGAGAAGTCATTATCTCCTTACTAAATCTGAATTCAGCATCCTTCCTTGCAAGGCATCATTTCTTTGGTGTATTTCTTCATTTTTAAGGCTGACATATCTTCACACGATAGCAGCTGATGATGGGATTAAGAAGGATTAGTCAAGACAGTCTAACATCTGAATAAAGCTTTGACAGGGAGTGTGGCCTATGCATGCTGATATTGCACAAACCATCTTGTTATGTATTAGGTTATGAAATATCATCTTTGGTACATTTCTGATCAATATAACAATAAAAGACAAGCTAGGTATTTTTTAGTGCTTCTTCTTAGCAAACTGCTCTTCACAGGTTTTCAGCTGAAGCATGTTCATCCTGCCAGTAGGGAAGCGGGCCTTATTTCTGCGTGGGGGAGATCACAGTTTCACTGTGCTGCCTTCCAGAAATAGCCGGGAAATTCATCAAGGTTTTCTGTACATTCTCTCTTTTTCTCCTACATACAAACCCATGCAGTTTTCCGAGGACAGAGTCAGATGCCAAAATGAACAGGGGATGTAATGATCTGTGATACTGGGGTGAGACAGGACTGACCCTGCATCTCCTTACAGCAGTACACAGTCTGCTTGTTACATGATAACCGCTAAGCCTAGCCTAGTTATGATCAAATACATATGTTTGCCATACACAGGGTATCTGATGACTCAGACTCTGCTGGCTGTAAGGGATATCTGCTGCCTTACAGTAGAAATGACTGAAAATAGAGCATGCTTTTTCCTAGGTACATGGCACATAAGATGCTGAATGGAGGCAGTGAAGACTTTAAAAATATGAAGATATCTCCTACTGGAGAATATCTCCTCACAGGACTATTTGGAATTCCACTAGTGGGAGAGAGAGTTTAAACATAAAATGACTTGCGTGAGGAAAATTTCAAAGATAAGCTGGAAAATATGCTCTCATGTACAGTACAGGATGATATTTTCTGTTGGTCTATTTTCAAGGGTATTTTACTGCAAGATAACATGGGCAATATTTATTAATTTTGTTGTTGTTTAATTGGGATTAGTTAAATGACGAGGAAATGGCATATTAACAGTATCAGACTGGCTTACTTATCTTAATTCCTGCTGAGTCCTAATTACATACTTCCCTGCTGGACTTTGTTGAGTGAAGAATTTCCTTGTGTGCTGTTATGTACAGGGAGTTGTGGTTAAGTGTCAAGCTGAATCTAAATCAAAGTAATCATAGGGCTTTTTTTCTGCCTAGTTCCCTGAGTTAGGCAAAGATACCAATTTCAATAAGTGTAAGATGCTAAACCTTGGGGACCTTCTGTGGTCTGTGGACTCTCGCAGAATTTCCATGTGAAAATGTGTGGAGACGTGGCGTTGTCCCTGCACTGTGGTTCCTTAGTATGTACTGTGCAACACAATGAATTTGAACCAGGTAAATTTGCACCAACTGAAAGTAAAGTGATATTAGGAATGAGCAAACACTAGTCTTCTTGCTGCCCTTAAACTCACGGACTTCATTAATTCATTGCAATGAAGCTGCAGGTCCTTCTTTTCTAGGAAACTCAGTTTAAACTGGGGAGCATCACATGGAGGTGTCACTGGACTTGGAACAAAAGGCAGTTTGAATGTCTGAAGCCTTCAGGGATGTCTGAAGTTAATGTCAGACTGGCCACTTACCTGAGAGGCCAGTGCTTCTCCTCCTTGATTGTTATCACAACCAATTAGAACTCCACTGTATGTCGTTGTTAAGGGGATTAAGGGAGACAAATCCTCAGCTGTAATCTCACCCTTGGTAAGGAGAGAATCCTATAAACTTTTACAACACAAGCAAGGTCTGAGGCATGTGACATGAAGCAAGGTCCCAGGACATGGCCCCTAATATTTTACAGCAACATCTTAGCATTTGCATTGCTTTCTAAAATCTATTTGTGTGGGTTTTAAAGTTATCATTAGAAGATACAAATTTTACATAGATTTAACTATAAAGCATATTGTCATTTATTATTTGGATTACCATAACAGCAGACGTTTTCCATGCTGTGGCAGCAGTGCAGATTTTATGTCCTTAACACATACCAAGTAGGCCGTAAATATTTGCACAGCTATACTGTTGTTCATATGCAGCTGAGGAATCCAAAGACTAAATTCATTCTTCATTATCCACGGAAACTCTATTTGCAATAGTTCACAGCTAGTTTAGTGGTCCAAACACCAGCAATATGCAGTGCTGGCTTGTCTTCTGGGCTGAGGATTACTTAAGAAGCATTTTATGAAAGACAGATGATTTAGCCAACAGCTGATAGAAGCACACTTATCAACTTCTAAAATATTTATCAAATATACCTGTGGCTAAGGTGTATTTTCAAAGAACCAACTCCTTCTGTAATTATGAGATTTATGCTTCTATTTGCAGCTTGCTGTTTTGGCTCGGCTAATTTTGCCCATGGTTTTGTATTGCCACCATTCACCAAATATCTGACCAATAATCAGACAATAACAGACAATGTTAAATTCCTGAAAACAGGAACATTGTAGGTTGTGCATTAAAAATAGGAACTTGCTTTACTTTAAATTACTCCTCACTAGCTTTTCAGATGAAATTCATAAATCCTTAGGGATCCATTCACTGCAGTCTCACAGCTGGTTAGAGTGTCTGCCCCTATTTGAGTCAGGAATTTTGGTTTTTCTTTGCAGGTAGGGGTTAAATACTTGCAAAGTGAAATGACATAGATGTCATTTGAGATATGTTTTAAAGATTTTCCAGTACAAAGATTATGAGTAAGCTTATTAATGGTAAGACTCCATGTTTGTCTAACTGTTTTGAAAGGTCTGTTTTTGAACAGCTGCAAAGTTTTGCAGTGACCTCTCAAGGTTTTCATTTTAGGTTCAGCATGAACCCTGTCAAGCCTAATTGATTTTGTGTTTGCAGTTGCAAAGTATAAGAGTGCACAAAAGAAACTCCAGGCCCTAATTGAACTTTGCAAGAATGTTATCCTGCAACAAATCATACACAGAATGATGAGATATATGTAAGTAACCAAGACACTATTATTGCTGCCAGAATATTGTTTTCAAATGTTTGTGTGCAAGCTGGGAGGCAAAGGAAATAGGTTTCAAATGCCAAGAGTTTTTTTTTCCTACCAGTATTCTGTAATAGAAAATAATCCACAACAAACCAACCAGCCCCCTGTATTGAATGAGGCTAAAGTTGCCATCAAGTAAGTGCTTCAGAAATCAGAAGAGAAAGGAAATCTACCTGGCAGAGCTGTGTGTAGAGAAGATGTTTGTTAGCAGAATTTTCAGGGTAAGTTCATATTTGTGTGTGTTTTTAAGGTAGAATATGTATTCTGAAAAGTACATCAGCAAGTCAGTATGAAACTGCTTCCCCTTGACCACAAAGTCTGCTAAGGTTCATCTAGCTGCTTCCTTGACAAAGACATTTCTTGTTGCGTGAGGCATTGCTTTTAGCCTCTAAATCTTTACATGACTCTAGGGAGGCAAAGTGATGTTCTGCCTCAATAACCCTTCACATTAAATACCTATCAAGAGTGGTTCTCTGTACCTAAGATGTTCCTGCTGCAAATATTCTTAGGCTTTTCTGTCCTTCACACAAATCTCAAGGTCCTTCAGTTGGCCTTCTGCTCATCTTTGCCCAGATGTAGCTGTTCTGGCTGACATTTCCAAAATAATGATTTTGTAATAGGGCTTTCAGAATTATATGTATGGGGATGATGCTTGCCTTCATGTTGTCCTGTGATAGTTGGTTGTGGTTTGGTGGATGTGTGATGGAGCCATGCTATAAACTCCTGCATGGAGTTCTTCAAGATGCGTACTGTGCTAATTAGCAGTGCAAAGTGGAGGCACAAGTGTGATCCATCACCTGTTCTTGGGGAGTATGGTGGTAAATGGGGACTGCTCAAAGAGTAGCAAGCTCAGGTGCAGAGTAGAAGGGTTGCTAGAGAACCAAGAAAATCCATTCTGATTCTGAAATTCCTCCTATTGCTCTTGGACATGCTTATGGCTCTTGCGGGACAGCAGGGGAAATAAAAGTCACCAAGCTACTTTGGGAGGCATTACACTGAGTCAGCATATGCAAATCCCATATGTCTGAAGGAGTTTCTGAAGGCCTTCTGTAGTTCCAGGAAGAAGCCAGATGCTTTCTTGTGTCTGTACAAAAGCTACCATGGTATATATTCCTTTCTTAAGATAGATATATTCTAGTCAGTTTCCATTTTAAGAGTACTTGCCTCTGCCATTTTATTCTGTTCTGTTCATATGATAGCTTATGTGAATGAAGCCTTCTTCCCATCTTCCTATCATATCATCGTTGCTTTTCTCATTATGTCTCTCTCTGTCTTGAAAAAGTATTGGTTTCAATTCTCTGCCTGTAAAAAACTGACTTTGTTCAGGTCTTGTCTACAAGTCTAACAAAGAAGAGTGAGTACTACTACAGCAAATGCAGATTATTGTTAGTTATAATAACTATCATATTCGTTGAATGCTACAGTAATAAAATGAAAAATGTTTTGATGAATGCATTAAGAATAGTGTAATATAATATTCATTCATTTTCTCACAACACTTCTGATGCTTTCACATTAATAGAAAGATGCTGTCTTGAATGGTTTAGATCACTAGCAAAATTCCTAGTTAATTAAGGGCACCCGAGATTTGACTTATGACTCATCCCAAACAATCAAAAAAGAAAATATAGTGGAAATTGATAGTTGGTTATTATGTAATCATCAGACTACATAGGTTAGAAAAGAACTTCAAGATCATCAAGTCTAACCGTTACACCAGTACTGCCAATTCTACTGCTAAGCCGTGTCACAGGGCCTTGCTTACATGGTTTTTGATCACTACCAGGGGTGATGATTCCTTTGCTTCCCTGGGCAGTCTGTTCCAATGTCTGACGACCCTTTTTGTGGTCTAAACCTGCCCTGGCACAGATTGAGGCCTCTTGTCTTATCACTTGTTACTTGGTAAAAGATCAGCCACCTCCTTGCTCCATCCTCCTTTCAGACAGTTGTAAAGAGCAGTAAGATCCCCCCCTGACTAAACAAACACATTTCCCTGTGCCATTCTTCATAAGACTTATGCTTTAGGCTCCTCACCAGCTTCATTGCCCCTTTCTGGACCCACTCCAGCTGAAAGATTTCTTATTTATGTGTATTTATGGAAGTTTTCTGTGTAGAAAGATTTCATTTTGCTGGATGAAAAATGATTCAAAAGCAAAATCCTGATGAACTGATTGGTTGTGAGTTTCATGGTCTTAGTCATATTGCCACTAAAGCAGTTAAAGAGTACGCTTTGTGGAAGAAAGAAGACTTTTACTTCTGTATTTGGGCCTCCTATACCATCTGGGATTTAGATGCTATTTCTCCCACTTTT
Organism: Psilopsiagon aurifrons; assembly: GCA_025447955.1. Lineage (NCBI taxonomy): Eukaryota > Metazoa > Chordata > Aves > Psittaciformes > Psittacidae > Psilopsiagon > Psilopsiagon aurifrons. Next base: position 34,095 of record JAOEHY010035826.1, read on the forward strand.
TTGGGGTGGGATTTGTTTCCAGTGATTCACATGTGAAGTTATTTGGAAACTATAATTTTACTTGAGGTTTGTTCCTAAACAAACCTGTTTACTGAAAAACCTGTGAAATAAAAAGCATTTTTTATTTTCTTTACAGGTTGGTGCAAATATCTCATGTAATTCCAGTCACTGTAACTTTCTTATTAATGATCTTACTTTGCAGAGACATTTTAGGGAGGGGGAAAGTAGTGTTTTAGGAAGTTTGCACTGTTTGTTCTAGAGCTACAGTTTCGGTGCCATCCAGCATATCTCTTCCAGTAGAGTTCATGGTATTTTACACTCATACAAGTCCACAGAATCCATCACTAGACTGTCCTGAGAAGACCATTTCAGCTGAAGAAGAATGTGAAGGCTTTCTTAGTGAGACTTTGAGAAGAGTGAAAGGCACAAATTGAGAATAGCTTCAGTGGTGAAATATGTACATTTATTTGACAATTTCATCAGGGGACACCTGAAACGTTACATATAAGCACACATACACATGTACACATATTTATATTGTATACTTTCAAGAAAATAAACAGCTTGTATGTGCTTATTCATTACTAGGGTTGTGGTCTTGTATCCTTGCTGTACATCAGCCTTTCTCCATGCTAAACCACCACAAACAAGGGTGCTGAGATAACACTCACCTCATCAGCATTCCATTTGCGTTGCAAAGCACTGTGAAGCTTGAGATCTTGTGATGCTGGATGAGGTATAGGCACATAAAAAAATAACAGTTTTGCATTCTAATTAGCAGAAGCTATGAGTGGTGAGAATGACAAGGAAAGGATGAAAGAGCAATGCATGTAAAGGATGCTATGGTGAGCAACTGAGTGGCTCTAAATCATTTCATGGGTGGTGGCAAGTTTTGCTGTTTGGTTGATAGCAAAAAGAATTACAGAAAAACAACCTGAAGAAACAATTTTGGAACAAATCGAAGAAAGAAGAGCTGTAGAGACAGGACAATTATCCACAATGTGCAAAGCAGTATTTTATTCTGCTAACGTTTCCTTGAAAAATGATTGTACTAAATAAGCTATTGGTTGAAAAATAATGGCTGATAGAAATGAATGCTCAGACTACACGTGCACAGGATGTAACCAGCCCTTAGATTTCTTACATTTATGTGTGAAGTCTTCAAATCTTCCACATGACCTGGCAAAAGAGATCCCTAAGAAAACAGTTACTGCCTATGGTAAGATAGCCGGGGAGCATAAATAAGTATGGAAAAATTTCTTCTTACTTCAGCAAATCATAGACAAATGCTGCTATTGTATCTTCTAATCTTTCAAGCTGAGGACTTCACAGTGCAGGCAACAGCAGATGTTCTTGATCCGTAGATTTGACAGTCAACATCATAAGACTACAAATCACTTCCACACCAATCCATCTGTTAAGATAAGAATTTTGTGCTTCAAGTGATGCACTGCCTCTGCCATAAGCAACTTCAGGAAATTTCAAACCTAATTTTGAACTCAAATAAGAGGGTGGATCAAACCTCCCTGGAAGACTCCCTGGAAAGAAGAATATCCTGCACTTAACTTGTGTAATTTTAAGATTCCTTACCTGCCACCAAAAACTGTACACATCAATAAGTAATTTTTATCTTAAAGGATGATGTAATTCTTGTGTCCCGTCATAGAAGCAAGAAGAGACCAACAGATATGAGAAATGTGTGAAATAGGCACCTCTGTGCCTATTAATATATATATTAATAATATAATCTACTGAATGAATAGGACTGATAATGAGGCAGCAGAAGTTAATAAGTGCCATAAGAATGCTGGCAATGCCTAGGGAAGGTGTCTGTATCCTCACTTATGGGATGAACACAGGCTCCCTGTCTTGTCCACAGAGGGCCTTCTGGAACAGGTCCAACATGGAAGGTGATTAGCATGAAGTAAAGATTCTTGCAGACTGTTCCAAAACCAGACAAGGCTGTTAATTTGAGCTTTCTCATAGACAGGAATTTTTATAAATAGAATGGCCCAAATCGCAATAAGGACAATTCTATTTTCATTTTTTTATATTAGACTTGCAAAGTCTTCAGTTCATGCCCTAGTATATGTTTATGGTGCAATACTGTCTCAAGTGCTCAAAAATAGTATGTAGGGCGTTAAGGATGAATTATTTATGGCCTTTCTTTTGGTCTGTTCCAAGAAGTACTTAGATTATCATTCCTGTGTGATTGATGGAGTTTCATGAAATCGTCTGACAGATACTTCCAAACATAATTTTTATCCCATGTTCTAACATCTACTAATATACTATACTGGTAAAACTCCCACTGACTTCTATGGGAACAATAAAATTCTCTGTTTTGAGGAAATCTCAGCTTCAGAATCATATTCATGTAGATTAAAATCTTAAACTCCAAATGAGTCATTAAACGTAAAATGAAACCTTCTCAGAGGCTTTTGAGTTTTTTAGATTCCTAGCATGTGCACATATGCTTATGGGGGTGAGACAAATGCTCTAACTTTTGAATATTTAGAACGATGTTACTCTTGAACTGTGGAAAATGCTGACATTGAATTTTATGTTATTTAAGAATAAAAATTTAAAATAAATAGAAACAGAAAAGTAATATTAGATGTGCCGTGCTGTGTGAAACACATGTATGTACCCAGAGTTTTGTGCTGAATACATTTGACAAAACCACTGTGGAAATTTCTGTCAGTGGCTTTATGCTCTTCCACCCTCTTGGAGTTACATAAAGAGTACTGTCACTTAGCAGAAATGTCATGCTTGGTGTTCACCAAATAGTATTTTACTGTCAACTACAGCTCATATTCGTTTATTTATTTTTCTGAAGAAGCCTGGAAAAACTTTCTGTTAGTTATGTGTGACTACAGAAAAGTTTTAGTATTTTTAAATTCAACCATTATGGAGTTACATTGAAATCTGTATAGCATACTGATACCTCAATTAGTGTAATGTGAGCTGAGCTCTGTCAGTGATTCGCAGGTGGAACTTTTGGTTTTTCACTCACAAGACAAGTCAGCCAAGGTAAATAATTTTCATTCTACTCATCTACAAGCACTCGCCTTGGAAATGACTGTTTCTTCCTCCTAAAAAGTGACACATCATAAGCTTATTTATATTTTTTGTTTCCTTTGCTAAGTTTTATGGGCATGTTCCCAGATCTGTGTGCCACATGCCACTTACTTACTCAGCCCTAGAACTGGCAAATAAAAACCAAGCTGAGCCATCATTTCCTCAGAGCCTTAAACAGCTGAAAAAAATGCTTGACCTTTGGTTTTCGGTCTTTTGTTGTCAAGAGTATGTGAATATTGGAAGAAAACCAGGCTGGTTTATAGTTGATATACTGCTTTTACTACTTCCTTACAACTTAATGAATGAATCTGTTTCCAGCTCTACCTTCCCGCTGAGAAGTCCTCACAGGCATCTTCGCACTGGGAATCCCACTGGGTGCCTTGCTCTGCAGTGACAACCCCTGTCAGCACAGAGCTGAGCAAACCCAGGCACTGCTGCATACCGTAGGGCCCATGCTGTTGAACAGGACATGGCTTGTTGGTATGTTAAAGCAGCTCATAAACGGGTGACTCCCAGGAGACAACCTGAGGTTGCAGCTCTCAGAGATCCTCCATTAGGTTCCTTTTGTCTTTGTGCCTGTGGATGGTTTGACTCCTCCCAACAGGAATGGTCCTGCTTTTTCTCTTAGAAGAAGTTCTGTCATTTCTCCTCTTGTTGCTCTTCTTTTCTCTCACTTTCTCTTTCCATTTTTTCCTACTGAAATGTGGTTTTAATACTTTTTTCTAGCTTTGTTTTTCTTTTTCTAATTTTTTCATTCTGAAAAATATGTTAGATCCCTAGTTGGTTTTTTTTTTTTTTTAATTCTCTTCTTCCATGTATTAGTTACCATTTCTGAATAAAAAAAATCACTGTTTGTTTTCTGTTTCCCTTTTCTCTCACATGCACACATTTCCCTAGGTACCTGTTGCTTTTTTCAAGGATTTCATGTTAATCAGCTCAATGTTCAGAACCAGAACAGAAGACATGCTGCTGTGCAAAGCCGTATCTCAGATGCTGGTGTAAGATGTCGTCAGAAGTGACTGAATCCTATGATTTGGTTGGTCACCTCAGGCAAGTCATCTTTCTTCTTTGATTTATCTCTAAAATTACTCTAATGATAAGTCTTTGTGATTTATGGATGGAAAAATGATACACAATCTGGTTGTACTGTTGCTGTTGTTATTATATTATTGTTGTTGTTGCCTAATTTGACCCTTTAGCTCCTTCCATTTAAATTAATGAGTACCTCAAGATCCTAGAAATGCATACAAGATTATGAATAAAGATCCTATCTTCCACAATAAAAATCTGAAGTGTTAAAATGAGGGCTATCTTTCTGAGACTTTGCTTTTCAGGCATGTAAATTAATATTCAGAGGTCAAGTATTAAACTTGTTTGCTGGCCAGTCAAGGTTTTATTCTGAAAGTGCTTTTCCTGAGCAGCTAGGAAACAAAGAAACATATACAGGATATGTGGAATAGTAATGAAAACTGAATTCTTTCCCATATAGTGGTAGGTTATTTCTCTTTCTAATCCAATGAGATAGAGAGCTGTACCCAAGAGGAATGACCTAGATACAAATTCCAACTGACAAACATTTTTTAAAAGAGAGGAGATCCTGTTCCATGTCAGTGAAGGGCATTGAACTGTGGTGAAGAACTAAGGCTGTAATTCATGCAGCAAAGAGTTGATGCACTAAACAATGGTTTCAATATATTGGGCATTTTCTTTTAACAAATTAGTATAGCAAAACAACTAAAAGCAGTTTGGATATTGCTTAATGGGGTCCTTCTGTTTTTCTTTCATTTGATTTATACCTGCTTTCCTGAACAGCACCATGTCTTCTCTTGATTCCTGGATGGATATTTGGGAACCCAGGGTGAGGTCCAAATAATAAATTTCTGAACATCTGAGATGGAATTTAGGTGCTTACATCAAGGCCATAATTCACAAACAAATGGGCTAAACCACTATGGTTTCAGAGATCTTTTAGCCTTAGAAGAACCTGTAGTTCTGGTACTGCACATGCACCTCATCCCCTGACTTACACATGCATCCCAAGTGGGACTTGAGCAGCCTACCCTGTGATGTGATACCCATCCACCTCAAATAATTCAACATTATCACAGTGCACAGATCACTCAAAACTCATGTTCCTGAGATAAAATCTAGCTGCCTACTCATGTCACAGTTTGAAGACCAAGGGTGTAGGAGGTGTGGATTTTGGTCTGTGCTGCTCAGGGTACAGTCAGCTAATGAGTTATACTCCCTCTTGGTCTCCTAGTTTAATAACTCTTGCATCCTTGATTTCATGTCTTCAAAGAAGCTTTTAAAGGCCGGTTCTGTCTGAACTTATTCTACAGGAGCTGTGGATTTGAATTCACTCAAACTGAAGACTTAAGTGGACCTACATTTCATGTATACCATACCAGGTGAGTGATTCCACCAGTAGTTCACTACTCACTAGGAGTGGAGTCACCATCACTTTCGGAAGTCTCCTGAAATGGGACATCTAAAGCACCTCAACTCACACTATTGTTTTCAGCTCAGATCTGAGTCTTATACAATCATAGGATCAAATAGTTTGGAAAAGTACTTTAAGACCATCAAGTCCAACTGTTACCCCAGGATGCCAAGTCCATCACTAAATCATGTCACTGAGGACCACATCTACATGCTTTTTGAACACTTCCAGGGATGGTGATTCTACCACTTCCCTGGGCAGCCTATTCCAATACCTGGCCACCCTTTTGGTGAAGAAATTTTTCCTTGTATCCAATCTAAACTTCCGCTAGTCCAGCTTGAGGCTGTTACAGAAGCATACCATAAAACTGTAAATGTGAATCCGCAACCAGGAGATGGACAGGTTTTCATAGAACTATATCTGTTTGGACTTTTGTCTGAATTCTGGCTTGATTTTAATACCCCACTTGCTATATAACATGTATAGATGCCTAATTTGTTTTTCAGGACACACTCCTGTTGTTTTGATACCCTAAAAGAAAGAGTGAAGGCACTGCACATAATCCTACCCAAATATCTCTTTTATATTTGGTTCTTTAATCTGAAAACCTGAGAATATATCTTTAAAGCAGTTTGTTACAAACCTCTTAAAATCTACATCCCACATAGTTCATTAGACGCTAAGTGATGAACACATCACACATTTATCCAAAATGGCCTAATTAGCAGCTATAAAAGCTAACAAATGGAAAAAGCTGTCTGATCTCCTCTAGCCATAAACATATGACAGTGTGTGCCTGTGGTCTTGTGCCTTGTTAGTTCTGTTCAAAACAATTTCTGCAGTGATCAGTGAAGTCAGCAGGAATAAGGGCAGCTCAGCATCTGGGAAGATCATGCTGCTGCTTTAGGTGTTTAGATGTGGCATGCCCTCATATTTGACCCAAATACAAGAATGAAAGCTCTGCTAGCCACTCCTCTCAATCACATTCTATGCCATTAGAAATAAGGCAGAACTTATCAGTGCTCATGAAGCTCCACTTTAAATTGTTTATGGCTTTGGGCAGTCCTCCACCTGCCTTTATGAATGATAACTCAGTAACACAACCATTAACATTTATAGTACAAATGATAAATCCAATTAATAAAGGAGACAGTGAAAACCATGTGCCATGATAATGGTCCATGTGACAGGAGCATGTATAATATGTTACTTGAAGAAACTCATGGATTATATTAGCAGACCCATATACACATTTTTGAAGAACCTCCCAGATTACCCTTGGCTGAACATGAATGATCAGAACACACTACTCTTCAACAGGTAAATGAATTGTCATTGGAAGATTTAAATACATTTCCCAGCCAGTGTAAATTATTGCTTGTTCTTTAAATGTCGATAAAAAGAAAAAAATAACTGTTGCTCTTTCGTGTTTTTTTTTTTTTTTTCCTCACAACTTTGATTAACTCAAAACATCTTTGTTTATCCCAAAATATTTTATTCTCTGCAAGAAACATTCACTTTAGCTGTTCTAAATTTATCTGTTTTGTTTGTCGGATAATCTTTGGAAATATTTATCTCTGTTATCTTAAAGAAATTAGTTGTAACTAGTACAGATGTTTTGTACTCTGAAAGTGGTAAGCACTAGGTTTTTTCAGATTGGACGTGGAAGATGTAAACTTCAATTCATGGTTAAAAAGGGGAAAAAATCTGTTGATTCTACTTCTCAATAGTTTTGCAGTATTAAAAGCAGGTAAAAAAATATTTCACAAGGCTTTAATCCTGTGCTGATCTCAGAGGATTTTTGGTGGTTTCAATGATTTAAATTTCAGTGCCTTAATTCATTAGCACATAAAAATCAGTATTTATATGCGCAATAAACATGGAGCTATCAATTGCTAGAGATCAATCATAGAATGGTTAGAGTTGGAAAGGACCTTAAGATCATCTAGTTCCAACACCTCTCCATGGACAGGTATACCTCACACTAGACCATTTTGCTCAAGGCCCTGTCTAACCCAGCCTTGAGCACTGCCAGGGAGGGAGCATTCACATCTTCCTTGGGCAACCTGTTCCAGTACCTCACCACTCTGTGTCATTCTATATTAATTATTCAGTCAGTTTTAAATAAATGTTGAATATTTCTCAATTTCTATAATTCAAGGTGTTCAAAAATCTTCCCTCAGAAATGGTGGCTTTTTCCTTTGCCCACTGGCTGCCACTTAAGATCAAGATTACTAAATCTATACAAAGCAGATATTGAATCTTCTCTTCTATATATTAATCTGTGATTATTTTGGTTTTCCATGGTAGTATAATGATATGCAGCTTATTTACAATCTGAGAAGTAAGCTCTAGTTCAGTAGCTCACTCCCTCTCTGTTTGCCAGTATTTATTTTAACCTCATGGTTATGTTTAATTGAACATGTTCCTTGGGAGTTTTTTTAACATCTGTCAGAAAGTTGTCACTAGGTCTATCTAGCTAGACTTTTGGTCTGACCCAGTACAACCATTGGTATATTCGCAAGTGGTTTTCTAAACCAGGACAATAAAATATATCCTAGAAAGACCATAGGGACCTGCTATTAATATCCCACAATTCTTATTTATTAAATACAAGGCAGTTCAATGACTGCTTTTCTTAGAAGAAACACTCCTATTCACTGTTCTGTGATTTTCTTTTTTCTACAGAAGTTTGCATGAAGTAGTCTGTCAAATGTGTTGTTTAATGCAGATGAAATGATAAATCCTGCAAATCTGGCACACAAAATCTTTCACATTCTTTCACATTTTTGGTAACCAGTGAACAATATTCTACTGTGAGATACTGCATCTGTTTTACATGTAGGCAGTGACTGGGTAACAGGTGCTTGCGATTGAACAATTCATTTGATTAAATTAGACTAATGACAAAATCTTTTAAAGACTATTTTTTTTTTTTATTTTAATGAATTTCAAAAGGGCAGCCAGCTAATTCAATTGGTAAGAGCTAAATTGAATTGGATATTCAAAAGAGGGAAAGCAAATATTTTTATTCAAATTTTAACTTATCAAAGTATAATATTTGGCACCAAAAGCTTTTTTAAAATCTTTTTCCTTACTCTGAATCAGTCCAGCAGTGGGTATATGCATGAGTGATTCCAGCTTCAAACTGCTGATGTTGGTTGAAGCAAAAATGTAGCTATTATGATGATTTGACATCTAGCTCCACATCTGGAATAGACACAATTTAAAATTAATTTCTCAGGAGTGACATCTCATGCACACGGTTTACGAGTCGTGAAATAATCATTTGTAACACAGTGCACTCATTACCTCTGGAAGTGGGGTTCAGCATTGTGCATACTCAATCAAACTTAAAATAATACTTACCACTCTCTTAAATTATACTTACCCTCCAAAGTTTGTAGAAAAGGCTCATTTAACTAGAACATGATTTTAAAGGTAAAAATTAACCTGGGTAATGTAGCTGTGTTTCAGATCTAAACTTTGTCAAAGGGCTGAGTGGTTGGATCTGGCGCCAAATGCTACTTTATGACTGATTTGAACTGCTCTGCCAGTACAAGATGGAAGGAAAATCATCAGATGCATCTCCCTGATTTACAAATTATTTTTATAGGATACCATGGTCGTGGGGGTGGCGGGTATTGGGGAACAGTACTATGAGTAATGATAACGAGAGATCTGGCTCTGCGTGAGCTTCTGTCTTGCTCAAAATAGCTCATGCACTCTTAATGATACATGTATTACGACTGATAACTCCTAATAGACTCCATTTTGCAGCTTAAAACTCTTGAAATTCTGACTTCTAGTCCACAACTATGTAATACGTATTAAGAAATGTAACATGGTATTTAGGGCTGAGCCAAAATTCCATCAGATTTGGGGCTTTGGCCTTGCCTCGGCACAATTATAAACAAAAAATACATGGAAAATGACACTAACAAATGTTTTGTGCTGAATTATCATCATACATATTTGAAACTATTTTTTTTTTAACATTCTTATTATATAAATGTATTTATAAATAGAAGAAATATCCAACTTGAAATTCTAGTTTATATCTGGGTTTTAATTGTATTCACCATCCTATGATCTTACATGAACTAGCAGTGATTTCAGTAAAGCTTTGCAGCTTTATCTCACCCAAAGTCTTGGCTCATAGGCTGAAAGACGATAAAACCAATTCTTCAGATGAAATTACAGGGTGTGAGCAAAGATTGTTGCTGCCCTAACAATGAACATTGCTATTGTTCCTTGTGACTGAACAAAGATGTTTAAATCTAATTTGAGTTCTTAAGTCTTTTAAACACTTTTTTTTTTTTTTAAATGAAATTTTGGGTGGTGTCCAAGTCTTGTGGATGCTGCTTTAGCATTGTTTGATAATATGAACTTAAAGGAAATAAGAGAGTATAAAATGATATAATTCATGGCAAATGGTCACTCTAAAAATTTTCAGTCCATGAAAATGATTTTTAACTTATTCAGTTATTTTGGCTTTCATGAATTATTTCATCCAATGCAGTTTTGTACAATTAAATTTAACAGGAAATGCAGTAAGCAATAAATGTAGCAGGATATAACACGTGACCTATTGTTCTTTGCTTTTATAGTGGGACTCTTTTATCGGCTTAAAAATAGTTATCTGGTTGTCTATGCTTACTCTATAATCAAGGAAAGAGATAGATGGGATGAATGTCTGGGAACATTTATCTTTTTTCAAGTGGCAATAGCGAAACATGGAGGAACTAGCTATCTTAGGCTACCTTTTGGCAATTAAGTTAGGGAAGATAAACCACACTGTAATGTACAGATCATATTCCCTCATGGCATTTTGCCCTTCCACAATGGAACAGGGTAGAATTTTGATTGAATAATTTTCATGCTAGAGATGCTTAATTTTTTCTGTGCTGCTTGTAATCTATAGCCAGAGAACAATGAGATCAGCTGTGACCCTCCTCTACAGGAAAGACATGTAACCTTGCTAGGTGAATTTGTTCAGTAACTTGACCACACCTTTTGAAAAACTACTAAACTTGAGTTAAAGGTGTTGAAAATATGCACCTGGTATTTTTTGCCTGAATGGCTTGAGCCTCAGCTTCAAGATGTAGTCTTTTCAAACCTTTGACTATTGGTTTGGATGTCCTCTATTATTGAATTGTTTTCCATTATAAATATATTAAAGACTGCATTTAACTCAGCTCTTAGTCCTTTTTTTTGATAAGCTTAACCAATTCAGGTCTTTGAGTCATTTATTATAGGATGCGGTCTCTGATCCTTTATTATTTCTTATGGTTTTGGTCTGATTCCTCATCAAAATGTGGATACCAGCACTGGACTGTATCCTAGTACAGATTATGCAGATGATAGAGCTTCCCCAGTGTGTTATCCCTCTTGGCCACAACATTTTACTGTAGCCCATATTCAACAGATTGTCCACTATGGTTTTCAAAATGATTTCAGAATTATCATTTTCTAAGATATAGTTTCCTGTTCTATAAGGATGGCATCTGGCTTCTTGTCCTACTTCTACATTAGACCATTTTAAATTGCACAGATTTTGCCTTCTCCTTTTTTTATCAGCCTCTTGTACATGATCTATTCCCTGCCCCATTTTAAATTCCTCTGGTATCTGTACATCCACAAGGTTTATCAATAAGGCTTTCATACTGAGTCATCAATACAATTTGTCTGAGGACAAAGACAAATTCTCGGAAAACCAAACCAGGACACTGCAACTTGGTAGGTTCTTTGTTTGCTGTACAAAACCTGCCTTTCTATAATTTCAGATGTATGATTTGTGAAACAGAAGTGACTATTTGAATAACATCAAGTTCCCACTTTAAAGTATCAGCTTCTGTTTGCATCCGTTTAGTCATTCATGGTGCGCAGCTCATAAGGCAGTCCTTTGTCAAGGGGAAGCTCAGCTACTCCAAACAAGCAGTCACTTGCAACGGCTCAGCATGTGCAGGTTACAGCTGTGAAGCTTTGTAACTTTTCTCCTTGCTGTTGCTTGGGGTGCTATGTATGCAGTATAAGTTACTAGGCGTATCCAGCTGCAAATAGAGGTGGGTTTTGTTTTTTTTTGTTTGGTTGGCTGTTTTTCTTATGGGTTTTTGTTTGGTTGGTTGGGTTTTTGTTTTGTTTTGTTTTGCTTCCAAAAAAGAATGCTAAGTAAGTACTACTTTGCTATTGATTCAAAATCTCCTGTGAAGGATTTTCAGGCTTTGCTGCAGTGTCCTGGTGAAGTGCAATTGGGCTCTTCATTGGGCTCTTGCTTTGTATAGCCTCTAAAATAGTCATAGAGGGAAACTAAACTTGAAGATGTGCTTGTCTTACAGATGCTGTGTTCACGTTCAAAAGGTCATAAATCTCACAGGCTTTGAGCTTTGTATGCAATTTTTGGCTTTACTAATGTGTACATTCCTCTAGGGTCAAAATCAACTTGTTTTTACTGAATGGTATGGAAGAAACATTCAATTCATAGAAAGGCCAATATCAATTCACTATAAACTCTTTCCTTATTAGTGACATGATAAAAGATCAAAGGGCTACTGCGGTATGTTTCCCTCATCAGTTTTTGCTGTAACAAAGGTAGATGGTCATGCTGTTTTGCTGAAAAATGTCTGGCTGTTACATAAAATTGTTGGAAGGAGCCCTTTGTGTAAGTTTGTTTAATTGTGAAAAGATCTGTCTTTAAAAAATAAAAATCCTTTGTTATTCAGGAAAAGGAGAAACTTTGCAGCCTGCAGTGCCTTACATTTAATCTCTCTGTTTAAAGTTCCACATCAATGCATGGTGACATTTGTTTTGCTCTGTTTTAACACATGCTTCCTTTCAGCAATGCTATCTGCCCATCAGGAATCAAAGCAAACCCATATGACTCAAGAACGTATGGTTTATGGTTTAAGAAGCATGGGTCAGATTCAACCATACAACATACCAAGTCCATGGGAATGCTCTTCTGACTTGTAGAGACTTTGAGTTGCTGAATAAGGATTTTTCTTTGCTTTGGTATTGTCAGGTTGTGAAAGCATGCATGAAAGAGTGAAACCAGAAGGTGCTGTAAGAGGGAAAGTTCAATATGCTCTACTCTAGGGAATGAATGATTTTCTCATATGGTAGAAAGGCACAATGAAGTGGTTGCAGAGCCAGAGATATAAGAGTTACTTTAAAAGTTTGCCTTGATTTGAAATCTGAACCAGGCTGCTGGAATAAGGCTTATAAGCAATGCTGAAAACAGTCATGTTTTTACAAGGCAGGAAGGCTAAGGAGGAACTAGCAGCATCACATCACAGCAACTTCCCTGTTACATGATAAGAAATGTGTCTTTTGCAGCTGAAGGAGACAAATTAGTGCCTGATGATATCTAAACACAGACCTGTTTGCACCATATAACTGTGATGCAGAACACCAGTGTCCTGGACTGCTACTGCCGAACCCAGGACAACCAGCATCCATTACAGGATGCTATGGTTGCATATTACAATAATGACTCAGAGCAAAATCCTGTTTCAGCAGAAAAGCTACTACACGTGATGCATGTGTATATTGCCAATAGAAATAAAGAGCCTTTTTTTTTAAAATACATGTAAGGATGATGTGCACATAATATTTTTTATCAGGAAATCCAAAGTGTAATGCAAACAAAGTCAGAAGCATTATCTCTATAACACGAATGAAGAAGCAGAAGAAAGTAAAACAATCTGCTCTTTCAGGATCATGCAATAGAACAGTACTTGGAAAAGAAGCCAGCTCTCTTAAGTCTTACTTCAGTGCTCTGTTTATAGTCTATAAAAGGGAATTAAAGAAGTTTTCAATTCTCAATATTTTTTGTAGAAAGGGAAAGTTTTAAGAAGGTAGCTTAAGGAGTGAGAAAATGGAAAGGTTTTATTGAACTAAACTTCGCATATATTTGGCTTCTCTCTTTTCAAAAACTTTCTATTGTACAGTTTGTTTTGTATTTTTTACATAAAGTTGGAGTAAAAGGAGAACTGCTGAAGGATTTCAGAGATGGATATGTGTGAATCTAACTGTACTCTTCCCTCATTGTCTTATGGGAAACAACATAAATTGGGACATGTCAATGTGTCATATCCCTTGTACACTGCATATTCTCTTATCATGTGGTATCACAGAACAGTTGACACTGGATGTGATATCTGGAGAGCATCTGGTCCAAGCTCCTGTTCAAGCAGGAACAACCAGGTTGTCCAAGATCATGTTCAGGAAGCCTCTGAATATCTCCAATATACCTTCACCCTCACAGTAGTAAAAGTATTTTTGGATGTCATGGAGGAACCTCCTAGGTTTCATGTTGTACAAATTGCCCTTTGGCCTGACACTGGGCGCCACTGAGAGGCTGTCTCCATCCTCTGTGCACCCTGACTTCGGGTCTTTATAGGCATTGATAAGATCCACCACTGAGCCTTCTATTCTCCAGATTGAACTACCCCAGCTCACCCAGCTTTTGAGTGAGAGGTGCTTATATGAGAGGTGCTCCAGTCCCTTAATCATCTTTGTGGCCCTTCACTGGATTCTCCAAAGTATGTCCATGTATGTCTTGTGCTGGGGAACCCAGAGCTGGACACTGCATTCCAGGCATAGCCTCATCAGTGATGGGCAGAAGGGAAGGACCACCTCCCTTAACTTTGCATAGTGACACCCAGGGTGCAATTAGCCTTTTTCACAGCAAAAGTGCGTTGCTGGCTTGCGTTCAACCTGATGTTCACCAGGACATCTCAGATCCTGTTCCAGCAAGCTTCTTCCCACCTGTGTGGTCGCCATCATAAACTGGTGTCTGGGGTTGTGCCTCTCCAGTTTCAAGACTTTACACTTCCCTTTGCTAATTGTCATGAAGTTCCTGTCAGCCCATTTCTCCTGCCTGTTAAGGTCCCTCTGGACAGCAGCACGACCCTTTAGTGTATCAGTCACCCGTCCCAGTTTTGTGTCATCAGCAGGCTTGCTGAGCATACACTGCACATTCTGCTTCATCATCAAAACCCTTAATGAAGATGTTAATTAGGATTAAACACAGTATTGTTCCCTGAGGTACACTGCTAGTTACTGGCCTCCAATTAGACTTCATGCCACCATATAATGTTTTTGTTATATCTGGATTACTTTTCATAATGTACCTGTAGACCTTATACTAACAAGGATGACAGAAGAGAAGAGGGGTGGGAAAAAAAAGCAGCTCCCTTATATAAATTGAACATGAGTATTTCATTCTTTCATTGTGTTTGTTATCTGCTAGACATTAGTATCTCCATTTGTTACTGCCTTCTCTTTCCCTTTCTAGTTGTGTGGTGGAAGAAGAGACAGCCAGAGGAATGCTACCTCCAGGAAAATCCTTAGGGATCAGCACAAGCAGGCAAAAATTAGGAGGAGCTTGAAGATACTCTAAGAGTGATGGTCAGACTAGCCCAACCCACTACTAAGGACATAATTGGCATAATTTAGTTAGAATCACAGAATCACAGTATCATAGAATAGTTAGGGTTGGAAAAGACTTTAAGATCATCTAGTTCCAACCCCTCTGCCATGGGCAGGGACACCTCACACTAAACCATATCACCCAAGGCTCTGTCCAACCTGGCCTTGAACAC
>JAOEHY010035827.1:0-25913 GCA_025447955.1 Psilopsiagon aurifrons
GGACTGGGGTGGGGGGGGGAGGTTGTGACCCACCCTCCCCTTAACCACTTATTCCATGTCTTGGTTTATTGTGTCTGCACTGAAAGAAAAGCGAAGATGGAGAAGATGCTTTTGAGCTTTCACAGTGTTAAAGCCCTGGTATTCTCTGGCTGTTTCTCTCTGTTCTAAATGTAATCAAAACCTGCTACTGAGGTGAAGCTATAAATGCTTTTGAAAACTGATGTATTCCAGTGTTCCTTATCTAGACAAGGGCTCAGAAGGACCTGGCTTCCTCCTGATAGCAAGAATGAAGCAAGCTCTTGGTGTGCCGATCTTCATTGTTTTCGATGTGGGTTTCCCTCTCTTGATTTTGGTCTGGAAACAGTGCTAAGCTGGGGAGTAAATAGGGAACGGATGGAAGCGTCTGCTGGTATTTATCCTTCATTGAAAAGTAAAGCTAATGGAGCTACTGTTAATTTAAAACAACTTGGGATGATTTTCTTATAAACACTTATTTTTGGACATTGCTGCCCATCACTTTCAGGTGCTCAGTGAGAACAGTGGCTGTTCTGTGAGGGGGATGATCTCTATCCTGACCCTGAGAGCAGCCTGCAGAGCTTTCATAGTACTTCCCACTGGCTCTGTTCCGAGTGCTGTGGGTGTTCCAGAGGCAGATGCTGGTGCCAGTGTAGCCCAGGCTGACCCTGGGGATGAGCATCAGGTTGTTGGAGGCACGGAAAGTCTTCATTTGCTTTCCAATGTGGGTGGGATAATCCAAAAGGGAAAACGTTGGAAGAAAAGTACATGTGAGTCCCATTGTATCCCATGGAGAGGATGTCATGGTTATGTCCCTCCAGCCACGAGCAGTGCTGTGAATACAGCATCGTAAGCGGTGTTGTGGAGAGAGTTGGAGTCTTGAGGACATGAGAAGGTTGGCCCAGGGTTCAGGTGGTGTCTCCAGGAACCACCTGCAGGGAAGGAGGTGATGGGGCTCAATGGCACTGCTTTTTGATGGGCAGTTTTAAATGATTCTATTGAGCTCATCATCCCACAAGTAGCTGCTGTTGTTTTCTTTTCAGATAGCTTCCTTCGGGCTACTTGCAGAGGTCAGGCTGCTGGGGGTGGGGGTGCTCCAGGGAGCTTTCTCCTTCCATATCTAGTGCTAAGAACAAGGACACTGCCCAGAAATCCACAGCCCAGTGAATCTGCCGTCACTGTTCTGCGAGTTCAGGGCCTCTGGACGCTGTCTGTGAGAATGTATGAGCTGGCAGATGAAGGGGCTTGAAGGCAGGGCAAAGCCATCCAAACGACAGCGATTTGGAAGCAGTGAGTGTGAGGTGAGTCGGGCTCTTCAGGTCTAGCAGCCAGGTCTAACCGGCTGGCCTGGTTGCATGGCTCAGGCTGGGTCTCTGAGCTTCGGGTGCGATTCGTGCTCAGCAGTATGGCAAGGATCAGTTTTTACTGGAGTGCCATCCCTGAGCCCACCAGACTCAACTGCGCTGTCGTGCAGAAGGCCCAGGAGTTCCAAAACACCGCACCGGGACCTTTCTCACTGCTGCATCACTGGAGATGATGCTCGTCCTCAGTGACTGGATTCCCTGATGCCTCCATCCATACAGGTTTGTTCTGGGAGCTGAGCAGGACCCAGCCTTTTGCTTGAGGGTGGTCCATCCCCCAGAGCAGTGTCTGCCACCACTAGAGCGAGCTCCGGCCCCTGCAGGGAGCCTTAGAGCCAGCACTGCACCAGCTCTGTGGCCCCTTAAAAGCATCAGTAAGTGAGTGCTGGGCTGGGGCTGCACTGACAGGGTCTTGCTGTAGTGCAGAGGGTGGTTTGGGTGTTGAGCTGCCTGCTGCAGGCAGGGGAACAGGACCTGGTGCCACTCCTCTGTGCCTGGTCCTGGCAAAGCCTACATGGGGATGACTTTCCCCAGTGCCATGCAGTGGTTGTGTGTCTGTTGCTCGTGAGCAGCTGTCTCAGAAGCACCAGGCTGGGTGAGTTACTGTCATCTGCAGAGCGTGTGCGTGAGGGGCCTCTGGGTGCTTTCCCTTCTCTGAGCCCTTGCTCTTGCCTCAGCTCTCTGTGTACCCTGCAGGTGTGATTGATGGGGATGGGGGGGTCCATCCTGGAGCCGGGCAGGCAGACCGGGTGCTCTGCTCTCCCCAGCCCGATGCCAGAACCAGCTGCCCCAATGCCTGGCTTCCCCTGCATCGGCGTGTGGATGTCAAAGCTGTCTGGGGGCTCGCAGTAACATCTCATCATCGCGAGCGATTTCCCTGCTGATTCTGCTCCCTCTCTGGATTTGCATGGCGAGCCTCCCTCCATTTGTTCCTCAGCTCATCAGCTATTCATTGATCTTCAGCGGGCTCCTCCAGGACTCATTCATCACTCTCATGCCCGCCATCCACTTTCCAAATGTTTCCTATTTTTCGGGTGATGTATTTCCCTGCTCAGACAAGCTAATCTGGCACCATCAATAACCAGGGTGCAGCTTGCTCCTCACCTCTGCGCTGCCCCAAGCACAGGGACGCTGGGTCAGGGGCCTCCCAGGAGCTGCTGCCCTGGCTGCTGCCGCAGCTCATCCTTCCCATGGGGATTTGGAAGATGAAGGTGATGCCCTCACAGCCAGGAAATGTCTCTGCTTCTGGCACATCCCATGCTGCTGGTGCTCAGTGCCCCTGCAAGCGGCACTTTATTTGTGCCACTGGCATCAGGAGGATGAGCCGCCCTCAGTGGGTGAAGCGGCTGCTGGCCTTGTTCCCTTGCAGGAAACGCAGGTGCTGTAAATCCCTTCATTTCCTCTGGCTTCTGGGTGGCTGCAGGTCGCTGGAGCTGTCAGTGGGATGTACTCAGCACCAGCCAAAATGGCCAGCCTTTCCATCAGCATTTGGGCACTGTCAGCACCTTCGGAACACATCAGCATGGAGCAAATCCAGGCTTTGTTGCTTATTCAGGTTGCTGATGCTTTCCAAAGCTGCTTTCCTGAGTGACTTTGTGCCAGGAGCTGTGTGTGCGGCGTGCGAGGGATGCAGCATCGGGAGCAGCAGCCGTGGTGAGTGCCTGGGATGCTGCAGGCTGTGTCTGCTGTGATGTGTTGTGTAAATACACCCCTGGACATGCTGGAGAGCCAAACAGATCCTGCTGGAGTGGAGAGCCGCCTTTCCAGGCCTTGGTGGTGGAGCTGGAGACACTTTCATCAGCCAGTTCGTGGATGAGGGTGACTCTTGTGCTTGCAACCCTTGTTGAAATCACATTGGCATGAGCTGTCCGAGCAGGGAACACTTGGCTTGCATTCTAATTCGTGCTTGTCCTCCACATGAAAATGCATCTTTAGGAGCTCATTAGGGGAGCCAGTTCAAACTGGTCGAGATGATTCCAACGAGCAGGAACGAACCTGTCTGTGTTGGTGTCAGAGATGAAGCTGCTGAGTGTCTGACCCTTTCCATCGCTGTGGAAGCCACTGGGGCCGAGTGCTCTCAGGGTTTGTGTTGTGGTGAGCAGCCTTGGATGGGTGATGGGGTCTGTTTGATGCCGGGCAGTTGCTGTGCAGCTCTTCCTTCTCACTGTGATCTTACTGATGGAGGTCTCCTGAGTGCTCCCCTGTGTCCACAGTGGCATTCCTGCTGCAGCTGATGCCTGGAAGCTCGTGGCTTTCCATGCACGTGTGTACTTTGTGCAACTGTTCCATGGCAGAGGGAGTGTGCTGAGGACATCTCGTAGCTGCAGGAATGAGTCTCTAACAGGAGGGGTCTGTGAAGCAGCACTTGGGAAGGGGCATCCATGAGAGGACCAGTCCTTGGCTGGGGCTTTTCTGCCTCTCCAACACACACGCTCCCATCTCTGTGCCAGAGCTTTGCTGTCTCAAGAGGAATCTGCTGTAAAATGCTCCTTGGAGTTTATCTCTGGAGATTATAGGGGCCTATTGCAAAAACACAGCTTCCTTTTACGTGCTGTGCATGCAGATCCTCTTCTAGTGTCCTCCAGCTCCGGAGCTGGCGGGATGCCTGGCACCTTTCCACAGGATGCTGGTTTAAGGAAGCAGAGACGAGAGACAGAAGGGACCTTGAGGCCATCTGGAGCACCCAGACAGCATCTCCCGAGTCACTCCAGGCACATTCGTCAGATGCACTCTCAGCTCCCTTATGTGGAGGAAATTCCACCTGGATGCTGCTCATCTTCTTCCCGTTTTCCAACTCCTTAAAGAATATTTACTGGGACTGGGATTTTTGGGGGGATTAAAGGGAATGTGGTCTCTGCATGCACATCTCTTTTATCCCCTCCCTTTACCAAAAGGGCTGTAATTTAGCCTGGCTTGGATTGACACCATGGAGATGGCCGCAGGGTGAGTCCCTGGGGAGAGGGCTTTGAGCAGAGCAGATCGAGGTTGGGATGTGCCCAAGGGATGGGGTGGCCATGGGGTGCCATTGTGATGAGCAGCGCATGCTTGCAGGGAGGATGGCTCTGAGGCCAGGGGGTTTCCACTGCAGAGTTGTTAAATTAACAATTAATTTAATTACATTTTGATTGAATTGGATCCCTTTTATTCCTTCAATGTCACCAGCAAATGGTTCTGTGCATAAGGAATGGTGCCTTCCGCTGCTCAGTCATTGCTGCTGCTGAGGGGCAGCGGTTCCGCTTGCAGCCTGAGCCAGGAGCTGGTGCTGCCCATGCTGTGCCATGAGCTGCCCCGGGGCAAAGCCTGCAGCTCCCCAGGGACCCTGAGGGTCTCCGGGACAGGGAAAGCCCCGGATCATCCCCCTCCATGAGATGAAGCTGTAATTGTTTCTCAGCAGCCGGCTCTCCCCTGTGTCTGTGATGATGCTCTCCATTAACTCTGCCCACCAGCAGCTGGGAAGTGGGTTGGCTGCAGCTCTCTCAAGTGCAATTACTTGGTTACTCCGCGATGCAGACTGTCATTAGGCACAGTTTGTTGTGATAAGGGATGGATGGGGAAGGGGGAACTCCTGAGGCTCATGGCCTCAGTGCCCCAGGCCCGTGGGGGCCATCAGGGCTGCCCCAGTCCATGCCCTTCCAGCTGCCCCACACAGGGCACACTGACCCATGGAGAGGGACCAGGATGGGGGGACCCTGCTGCACCGCATCTCCCCACCTCACCCAAGAGTGGCTCTGCAAAAGCAAGAGTATAGAACAGCTTCATGCTGCTTCTTGTTGGGGATCAACCCCAAAGCAAGCCTTGCTTCTGCAGGAGCTGTCTTTGCTCTGGGCTGGGCTGATGAGCTGTCTCCTGCTAAGAAACACATTGAGTTAACCTCAGATTAGTCACGAGAATTGGAGACTCTTCTTGGAGACGATGTCATTGAAACCGTTGCACCTGAAACTGTCCCCGGTGGAATTGCAGCTGCATTCACTGTGCTCCAGCGTGACTTTGATGAGCCGTGTCCAGCCGTCGTTCTGAGCAAGGAGCCCTGGGACGGGCAGGCTGGTCCCTGGTGGTTTCTGCATAGATGACCAGCAGAAGATGCTTTCCAGGCTGTTCTCCTTGGTGTATAGTCGCATCCTTTAAATACCCTTCAGATGCTGACAAGCTTCCCGAGGCGTGGAGAGAGCACTTCCCTGCCTCCAGGTGTCTGAAGGCCCAAGAAGAGGGGAGTCTCCAGGGATCTGAGGGTTTAATTATGAAAGAGCATCTTTAAAACTGCAGCATGAGCAGAACCATTGGTTTAATTATTCTGCGCAGGTTTGGCTGGAATCCTCTGCCTGCTCCAAGTCTGTGCTGGTGGCGGTGGGGCACAGCACCTCCATGGGGATGCAAGTGGTAGAATGGGGACCATGGTGGAATGGGGACCACTGGCATCTGTCTGGCCCCGGGAGCTACAAGGGCTCTGCAGTGCCTGGGTGATGGAGCCTGGTTTGGGTTGAAGGGACCTCAAAGCTCATCCAGTTCCAACCCCTGCCACGGGCAGGGACACCTTCCACTGGAGCAGCTTGCTCCCTGTGTCCAACATGGCCATGAGCACTGCCAGGGATGGGGCAGCCACAGCTCCTATGGGCACCCTGTGCCAGCGCCTCAGCACCCTCACAGGGAAGAGCTCATCTCAGTCTCCCTCTCCCTCCCAGCTCCTTCCTGAGAGGCAGCACCACCAGCACGGTGCTGCTGGCAGCGGGAGCACCGCGAGGGCAGTGCTGAGATGAGTGTTGGGTGCAGAGACCGCATCTGGCACCGAACCTTCTGTGCTTAACGCTGCTGCGAGTAACCTCTTGGAAATGATTCCAATTAGGCGGGCACATCTCTCTGTAATCTGGATCCCTGTTGTGCTGTCAGAATCAATTCAAATTTAATTTGCAGAAGGTGTATATTGGGCAGCTTTTTTACTTAGCACAAAACGGAGAGGAAGATAACATTGATGGGAAAAATAATACAAGTTCATATCCTCCTTACCTTAAGGAAGGCAAAGAGATGCCAGAAAAACTTGGCCGAATTTACATTTTAATGGGAAATGTTATGACTGCCTGCTCCAGGAGACGCAAATTGCTTTCCGGATGGGACCCGGACTTTATACCCAAGTGCAGGGAATTAAATGGAGCAGCCTTTGATGAGATGAAAGGGATATCTAGAAACATAGGCGCTGCCACCAGCCACACATGGGGACGCTGCCTGTCCCTGTCCCCATCACTGAGGTGCATGGGCTGGAGGGAAGGTGCTGGGATGGATGGATGGACACAAGCTGTGTGTTTCCAACCCTGGGGTAGCCCTGCTTGGGCAGACGCCCATTTAGTGGGTGATGGCAAAGGAATGGCTGCCTAAGAGCAGTCTCCTTGGCAGCGAGGGTCTCCAGCAGCATTAACTGCACTTGCACAAGTGCCACTTCAGCCTTTCCCGCTGGCAGCTGCAGCAGGAGCCCTCCTGCAAGCCCTCCGTGGGGTTTTGCTACCCTCTGGTCTCATTGTTCCTCATCGGAGCATCCCAAGCTCCAGCAGCGCAGCTCCGCGGTGCCATCCGAGTGCCTCAGACCTGCACCCAGGTCGCTGATGTGCTGTCACCCACCGCTTGCACTTGCAGCACGATGATAGTGAGCTTTTCTTAATACCTCTGATGCTCAGAGCATCCCACTGCTGCTGGGGTGTCCCAGGTGTCCCCCAGCCTGGTCCCTGCTCCACTCCGTGTGTGTGGTTGCCCCATCCTGCAGTATTTGGGGGATTTTCCAGCCTCTGAGCTTGGTTTTCAGGTGATTTGTCTGTGCTCCAGGGCTGGGTTTCTACACACATTGGATGTTTTTCTGTTGGCAGCACGATAGGCAACAAGCTTTATTGGCATCAGATATTCTTGTTAGCAATGACCAAGGTGTCTCAGCACTTGAGCTGACAGTTAATAATTCAAGTGTCTCAGCTCCCCAGCTATTTATTTACTTCCAAAAGTCACTGGTGATTATTTTTCCTGCTTCTAAAGGGAAAGGTTGCAACTGCCAATGTGGACTGGCTGTGAATAGCGCTTGGCTATGCCCTTGACTCCTCCCTGGCTGTGCTTGGCTCTCGTAGCCCTGGAGAGGGAGAATGAGAGGCCAGCCTGGATCCCAGAGGGATGCAGGCACAGGAGTAGCTGCAGGCTGGGATCTTGCATCCACAAAGCAGACGGTGCTTTTCCAGTTGTCGGAGCAGTTGTGGGATGTAAATTCAGTGTTGGATGGCAAAGGCAGCACTCAGATAAGGAGACAGTGCACTTATAGGGGGTGCTTCCAGCCCAACAGAATAAGCAAAACCAGCGCTGATAGAGGCTCAACCAGAGCAGATGCTCTGGCACCCATGAGGCTGCATCCCTGGGTGAAGCAGTGTCACTGTCTACAATCCAAAGCAGTGATAAATCATAGGTGACCTTCAGTAATTTATTACTGCCTTGTGCAAAACACTGCTGTTTCTCTGGGATGGTTCCTGGGCATCTGCCTGGGATCACAGTAATTCCAATCTTTAGCATCATAATGGGTTTGTCATGGCTTAGGTAATGCTAAAAGGCTGCGGATGGAGGGGACGAGCAGATACTGGAGGCAGAGCACCCAGGGGCAGCTCCCACCGGCATTTCCTGATGCGGGAAGTGGGATCCAGGCTGCTGGCTCTGCAGAGCCAAGCGGGATCACTCAGAGGGGATGGAGAGAGGCTGTTCCTGCTGCTCTCAGGCTGGCAGGCTCTGCTTTGGGCTGCACACTGCTCGCAGCAGTAAGACTAATGCTGTTAGTGGTAAGCGATGGGAGCAGTGCTGCTGGCCCCACGCTGTTTGCGCTGCAGGAGATGTTCTGGTGATGACACGGACCAGTTCGGGGTGAGCACTGGGGATTTGGATTTCACAGCAATGTGCCCAGCTCCTGCCCCAGTGTGGAGCCACGTCTGGAGCTTGTAGAGCTTGTTGGTCACAGACAGGAGCCGCATAATGGGGCTGTGGTGTAGTGGTGGGTGTTTGGTCCTTCAGAAACCTCGTGGGCACCTATTTGGGTCTAAAGTACGGGGTTTTGTGCTTCAACTTGGGCAGTTGGTCTTGTAGCATCTCCCCTCCAGCAGGGATGCTCTGTGCTGAAACACATCAAGGGCTCAGGACCCTTCCTGCCAGCGCTGATCCTGAGGGTCCCTGTCCTGCATCTCCCCCTGCTCACTCTTGGATGCTCTGCCTCTGTGCCAGCATTTCAGCATCCAGGAGGGCTTTGAAGACACCCTGCGATGCTCAAACCCAGCCCGGGCCGCAGATGCAGGTGCCTGAGTTTAACCACCTTGCTTCGTGCCTGTGAGGATCAGGTGGGTTTGGCTAGAGTCAATGTTATTTCTCTGCAGGGAAAATCACAGCGAGAGAAAAGACTTCCTAAAAGCAGAAACTTCCAGTTTGCGAGGCCAAATTTACATTTTGATTTTGGGAATCGATAGCTGTTCACAAATAATTCTCCTGCGTTGCTACGGGTCATCCATCAGCTTTGGGTCCCTGCTCGATAGAAGCCATTACTGGCTGCTTGTTTGTTTGCTTGCTCGATGTTAGTGGTTTGCTCAGGTGCTGCACATCGGTGTTCCAATGACAAATTACAGACTCGTGGGCTTCTTTTTTTTCCCCCAAATAGGAAAATGCAGATGGTGACATCATTGCGGTGCTACGGAGCCAGGACACACCACCAGAGCAGCTGTGAAGCCCTGAGATGAAGTGATGCTATGGAGGGCATGTCCCTGTGCAGTGAGCACCAGGCGAGCCTGGCTTGGGGTGGGCAGGGTGGACCTTGTGCTGCTCTGTGCCCATTCAACCTCTCCCTCCTGGAGCCGCAGAACAGTTTGGTTTGCAAAGGACCAGTTCCAATCCCCTGGCATTTATCCTTGTGCCTGATGACAGGGGGCTCTTTGGGTGTTGCTTCTGCTTCATCCTTCAGAATCATATAACAGCCAGGTTGGAAAAGACCTTTAAGCTCATCCACTCCAACCTTTACCCCATCACTGCCAAGGCCACCACTGAGGCACTGGGGGCCTCCTCTCCACAGTGTGTGAACACTTGCAGGGACGGTGCTGGTTTCAAGGCCAGGTTGGACAGATCCTGGGGTGACATGGTAAGGGTGTGGGGTGTCCCTGCTCCTGGCAGGGGGTGGGAACTGGATGAGCTTACGGTCCTTTCCAACCCTGACTATTCTGTGATTCTATGACAGTGACTGCAGCACTGCCCTGGGCAGTTCCAATGCCTGAGCACCCTCTGGGGAAGGAACTGTTCCTCAGCTCCATCTAAACCACCCCTGGTGCAGCTTGAGGCCGATTCCTCTTGTTGTATCCCTTGGGCAAAGAGACCAACCGCAGCTTCATGTCCTGGCTGTGGTGTTGGGCTCCATCACAATGTGCCAGAGGGGAGCATGCTGGGCTCTGCAGGTCCAAGGCTGTTTGCCAGCACTGGCTCTGGGCTATTATGGACGAATTACCTGTGGAATGCCTTTTTAATACTGAAAGCATTAACTTGATTAGTAATTATTGGTGCAGAACACTAAGGGAGTCTCTGCAGAAGGTGAGGATGGGCTCTTTCGCTGGAGCTGCTGTCAGTTTTGTCATCTAATTATAAGACTATTTAGTGCCAAGGCTCTGGACAGAGAGAGGAAAAAAGCCCTCAGTGTAATTGTATTGGTCACATTTTGTAGCCACTAATTACTTGCTTCACAATTAAGGTTTCTGTGGCTGGCTCTGGAGCTGTCATTGCCTTGGCGTGGGACAAAGAGCTCGATGCTTCTCGTTGCGCAGCTTCCATGTTAAATGTGGTGCTGGGTGGGGAAGGGGATCAGCCCCTGTGTCACCCATCTGCTGCTGCAGAGCTGGTGGGTGCTGCTGCAATCTAGGTGCTCCCGGGTGTGCACTTCAAAGGAGCACCCATATAATCCACCACCCCTGAACCCCACCGCTGCGGATCCCACTAATGCCGATGGCTGCTTTATGGGAGACAGGAGGAGAAAGGCAAAGTCCACGGCTGAAGGAGAGGAGTGACAGGCACTGAGATTATTTATTGTTCCCTGTTTACTTCTAACAAGCATCATTTTCAGCCTATTAATTGTGGCAGGACGTGAGCTGGGTGCAGATTGATTTGGACCCCACCATCGAAGCGGTCAGTTAAGGACCTATTTTCCGCTCTCTAACCAGACATGGTGATTTTTCTCCTCACACACTGTTTTACACCAGTTTAATTCCAACAGCAAATTGAAATCAAATGAAAAAGCAGCTTTCGAGCCCAGAAGGCCTTCCTGGCACGTGTGCCTGAGAACAACAGCCCCTAGCAGGGAGATGTGTCCTGCAGCACCAGGTAGCATAAAGAGCCAAGCAGAACCAGCAGACAGATGGAGGAGGGCTCTGCATCTTCAGCTGTTCATGTGCCCCATTTGTGCGAAGTACATGATGCTGCTGCCATTGCCACGGTGCTATTACAAACTGCAGCTTCAGCCTTGCAGATGGCCAAGCCATGGTTTGGTGTCTGTTGGCCTCCTGTAGCCAGTGTCTCAGTGTCTGTGGGCTCCCAGCTTTCTGCTCCAGCCTGGCCCTGGTCCATGGGGACCTCCAGGGCAGCACAGGAGGGAGATGAGGGGCTGGCAGTCACTGGTAAGGGATGTGCCGGTTCCAGGTCTGGGACAAGGTGCTGGTGCTGGGGTTGATGGCTCCCCCTGAGCATTGTGTGCTCATAAATCAAAATCTGGATGTGAACTTTAGCAGCATCCATAAATTCTTCATTTATCATTATTAAAGATATGTCAACATTCAAAATTGATTTATAGCTGGTAATTTAGATCACGGATTGCCTCTGATCCAGGAAACTACTCATATCCAAAGTACGTCATAAGGGTTTCTACTGTTAGGAGTTAATGACTCATAAACCAGGGCCAGAACAGGCTGTTAGTGTGAATGAAGGGAAGGCTGTTGGGGTTTCCCTCCTGAATTAACATGAAGGAACCCCTGATTATCATCCCTTTGAGAGCACTGTGGGCTGGGCTGGGTGTTGTGGGGGGTCTGGGTCTGGTTGGGATGGCTGGGAGGCAGAGCTGTGCCAGCCACTGTCAGGCTGCACAACCAGGTGCTCTCCCCTTCAGTTTTACAATACATATGTTAAACCTCCAGTTCTCCTCTGCACTGGCAAAGCTTTGAAGTCCTTTATCTCCAGGAAAGACCATCTGCTGCTCCAACACCATGGAAACAGCTTTCGGCAGATGAAAACTTGAGTTTAGCGCTTTAATTTAGTGCCGAGTTCCACAAAGTCAATAACTTATTGTGCACTTTACAAGGGATTTCTTGCAAGCCTCCAGTAGGGCTGTGGTTTTTTTCTCGTGTTGTAGTGATTTTGTGTTTGTGTAAGTGCCACAGAATTGACATTATCGAGAGAGACAGATTGGCCTGTCTTAAACAGCGTCTCAGGGTAAAGCAGCAGCAGCTGCTGAATTGATAGGCTGTGTTGGCATACCTTCATAAATGACATATTAACTCCTAAAATAAAACTATTTGAACATCTAAATTAAATGGAATCAAAGCTTAAATCATCAGCGAAGTACATTTGCAGAGGCTGGGCCATTGTGCTATTAGGGAGTAATGAGAAGTGCGAAGGGGCTAGGATCCCAGCCCGGTTTGTGATGGAAGGGGTCTTAAAGCTCCTCCAGCTCCAACTGCTGCCACGGGCAGGGACACCTTCCCCTAGAGCAGGGTGCTCCAAGCCCCTATGTCCAACCTGGCCTTGAACACTGCCAGGGATGGGGCAGCCACAGCTTCTCTGGGCACCCTGATAAGAATTTTCAGGTATGAGTTCAGGTGTGCAGATGTGGCTGATGGGGATCTCTTGGTCTGATGGGGATGAAGCCTCCCTGCAGGGTGGAAGGGGCACGGTGGCCTTGCATGTCCTGCTCAGTTTCAGAAGAGGTTCTGAGATGGGTTTGTACCAAATTATTTCCCAATTTGTTGGGTTTTTTTGGCTTTATATGGGGGCGTTTTGAACCCCGGTGCCTGATGAGTGAAACCTCTGTTCACCTACTGCGACAAACCATTGTATTTTGGTTAAAACATCAGAGAGAGATGCCAGTGTGATAGAATGTGCAACATTATGTCTAATACGCAATTATATTTCATAATATGAATTAATTAAAATCTTACTCTTAAATCACGTAGCTAATTGCAGACCTTTTAGCTTAATGAAGATAGAGTGCGGAAAGGGATAATGTATATGGTAATTATTGAGTTAAGCAGAATGTAATGTGCATCCGGGGCTCGCCTTGGACATTCTCAGTCAATACTTAATTGCTTTAATGCTCTCTGAAGCCTATGTGGCATCTGGCTGCTCTGCTCATGTTTCCTCTCCTGAGACATCATCCCTGCTGTGATTTACCTGTGGCTGCTCTTTGCAGTGGCTGGTGGGTGATGGATGCCATTGGGTCCCATAGGATGATGTGCCATGATAGGTTGCAGCCAATTTGGTCCATGCCTGCAGTGTGCTTGGCACAATGTGGCAGTGCCCAGCTCTACCTGGCTCCTTCCCTTGGGGTCTATGGGCTCTGGCCACAGGTTCCACTTGGTGCTGCACGACTGCAGCATCCTGCGGATCTCCTTGGGGTTTCTGCTGTAGCTCTGTTGTGCAGGGAGGAAATGTGTTGTGAGATGTGGATCTGTGCTGGCAGCTGCCAAAGCTCCCCAGCCCCATGCAGCCTGGCAGCATACGTGCCTGGTGTGCCCCGTGGAGACCCTTTGCTTCTCCAGCTCGCCTTGATTGAGTGTCGTTCCCGGCATCGCGCAGCCCTTACGGGAACACGGAGGAGAAATGTATTTAGCAAAGCTGAAGGTCAGGTTTTGAGAGTTGATGGTTACAAGGTCGGGAACAGAGAGTTACAAGAGAAAACAAAACACAAACCGCAGTCATTGCTGGGTGCAAGGGCCAGGCTGCTCCCTCGGCTCTGGGCCGGGTGCTGTAGGGCTCCTGCATAGTGCAGCAGCACAGGGATGTGCAGAGCCCCACTCCCTGCCTGGGGTCTCTGCAGCCCTGTGTTAATCCTGTGTGCTGCCAGTGAAAGCAAGGCAATGCTCCTTGTGCCTTTCTCTGGGGTGGGATGGATGGGAAGTCCTCTGAGACCCAACTGCTATGTTCCCTTATGGGGATGTTTGGTGATGCTGAACCTTTCTATGGCCATGTGAACAACACTGGAGAGCTGTCAGCATTGACCATAGCATCCTGGCACTGTAACAACGGGCCGACAGCTGATGTGAGCTTAATGACTGGATGTGAACTTAATGACTGGATGTGAACTTCATGACTGGCAGGCAATGGGGCTCGCTGGCTGGGGAAACTGGAACTTGACACAAAGCCAGAAGTGTCCAGCTGGAATATTCTGGCTTGTTTGGGAAAGGCCACTGTGAGCTGCAGCACTTGAGCGAGCTGGATTAAGAGCAGCTCCAAAAGACCCAGCAATAGATGGAAAGTGGGATAAGATGTACCATGGGTTCCTCAGCAGTGGATCTGGGCAGGTTGTTCTGGTGAGGCAGGCATCCAAGGTAGAGAACGGGAGTGCAGGAGATCTTGTCAAACGTGAGACAAATTGTTGGCTACAAACTGAGATTAGAGCAAGAACAGCAAAGGGAGAGACTTTCTGCTCTAAGCAGAGTTCATCAGGTAGAAAGAGCTGCGCTGGACAAGGACCCGAGTTTGTCAGTGCATCATTATTTGCTCTGGCCTGTGGGAAATGGCCGGAGCTGCTCCACAGGGAGGTTTTCCCAGCAGATGCACTCACAGGGCTGTGCAGAGGGGCTCGAGCAGCACACGTTGAGCCACAAGTGTCTGTTTGCCCTCTGATGCTTTCAGCTTTGTGGTGGTGGGGGGCTCGGCCCCATCCCTGGGCATGGCTGCAGCCAGGAGAGAGGGTTGGAGGGATGGTGGTAGGAGAGACCTCTCTGTTGCTGATGGAGGTGTGGGTCCGGGCAGCACATGACTGGGTCCTGCTCTGCAGTAAGACCTGGCTCTGCCTCCACCTGATTTGTCCTTCACGCAGCACCCCTGCAAAGGGCTTGAACAAGGATGAAAGCCCCCTCTTTAGGAAGAGAGGCTGTTTCAGTCATCAGCTTTCTTCCTTTTCACTCAAGTGCTGCACTGCTTGGCAGCTGCTCTGTGCCTGCAATAATTGTGTCAAAGCCTGGGGTGCCATCAAGGTTCTCTGACCATCTGCAAGTGAAGCGCTTCTTTCCAATTACTAGCACTGGCATCCCGTGTCCTCTTTGGTCCAAGCTGATGTTTGCTAAAGGATATTGGAAGAGTTAGTAGATATATTTTTCTCTAATCCTGTCCCAAGCGACAGCAGAATCCAACTAAAAAGTGCCAGCTCATGTGCTGTTGGTTTAGGCAAGAGCCCAGTGGTATTAATGAAGGGTTTTATCATTCTGGGGGCTGCATTGATTTAGAGAGCAGAATATCCAAGGTACCAAAGCTGCGTGAATTAAAAGCTTAACAGCCCAAAGAGGCGTTAGAGCACCACAAATCCTTTGGGTACTTGTCTGGGCTGTCCCACTCCTTGACACTGGTGCCCCTGCCAGGCAGCGTTATCCTTCCCTCGGGGGTGTCCACATGCTCAGCTGCTGGATTTCCTCTCTCTGGGAAGGAGGCTTTAGGGCTTCCCTGTCTTCCTGGCACCGCTTGTCAGGGGCAGGCGTGGGACTTGCCTGACCCCACAGGTGCCATCCTCACGCTGCAGCCAGGAAACAGGAACAACGGAGGGGCCCACTTTGTACTGGATGTATTTGGCAGGGATGCAGCACAGTGGGGCTGTTGGGGGGGTTCAGAGAGCTGGGGAACCATTTGTCACTGTGTTTTGGCATTTACTTCATGATATCAATAGCTGGACTGTTTGCAAAAGTGATGCTTCTGCGTGTCCAGCTGGCAGAAAGCAGTGGCTTTGGGGAAGAATAGCAGGGAGTGGATGCTTCTGAGAATCTTCTTCAGTCTTTGCTCTTCTTTCCTGGCAGTATCATCAAGCTTTCAAGCACCTCTGCTCTCTAATCTAATCAGTCCCAGGGAAACAGGATTTGCTGCAGTGCCTGACCACTTAGGTATCCACCCGCAGGGGAAATTCCAGCTATGTTTTACAGGAATGGCCCAAAGCACTCCAGCACCTTATAATGCAGAGACAGGGGCTCCAGGACCTGCACCTCTCCCTGCTTTGTGCTGCTGCTCAATTCCAGCACTCCTGGCTTTCAGCAGCACTCTGACAGGTACATTCGTTGGTACAGAAGGGGGTTTGTAGATGGAGAACTCCAGTATCAAGAGCCAATTGCCGTCCTCTCCAAAGCCCTGTGCTGAGGACTGATACAGCGGCTCACCAGGCAGCTCTGTACCGGTGACACTGTGTCCTGATAAAGAGAAGAAGCTTTTCAAAGGACACAATCAGCTGCTTGTGACTGCAGTCCTATGGCAATGGCGCATTTGCAACCACTGCAGCTCCAAATGTCAGTTGTGAGAACGTAGCTTTGCTGCTCTAGGGTCTGAGCATCGGCTCTGGCTGTTCCCGCAGGATGCAGCTTGGGGGACAGAGGCTGCTCGGGCAGGACTCCTGGTCCAGCTTTGCTGTCCAAGTGACAGGAGAGCCCTAAGTTAACACTAAATTTACTACTCAATTTTTTATGGACCTGGTCCAAATGCCACTTTTTTGGCTACATCACATGTGTTTTCCAAGCAGCAACAGGACTGGGTTTTAAGGAGGAGAGATTTGATTAGTCCTGTTAATGTGCCGTTATTAAAGCTCAAGTGATGGGAGACCATGGTTTCTGTCTGCCTGGCGAGTGTGAACCTCGCAGAGTTCTGGCTCTGAGTCCAGCTCCTCCTCTTGGAAGCAGGAGAAGGATTTCTGCTGTGTGCTTGGTTCTGTCAGGCTGGATGGGCTGGTCGAGGCAGATCAATGCCACAGGGATGCACAGCCAGCATCCATAGCAGCACCCATGCAGCCCAAGAGCTCTGCTCTCCTCCAAGGTACCATTTGGCAGGGACAGGCCACCCTTAGGGATGCCTTGGGTGCCTGGTGTGATGCTGCTGTCTCCCATACAGATGGCTGTGGGTCTGTTGTATCTCCAGAAGATTCCTTGGCCTCATGGACATGTTGGTGGGATAATGCAGGAGCTGCATTGCTGGAGCTGTCACTGCTTCACCGTGCTGCAGGCTGGGTTTTCCTTGGGGATGCGTTATGGGATTTAGGGGCATCTTCCAAGGTTTCCTCCTTTATGATGCTTGATCAGTAGATAAAAGGCCCCTTTCTTCCTTTAATGGAGTCTCTGATGTTAATGGCCTCCCTCCAGTCAGATTAAGGTGCTTTGGCCTGTTTTACTCTAATAGGGGATGATTGAGAAGCATCTGGCTGGCTCACAGTTGGCTTCCTCGTTGTGCCACACCGCTGCCACCCCTGTGGATGAGGAGCTTCCTGGAAATTCAGGAATGAAAAGGCTGGAGGAGCTCATCCCTTCCTTCGCAGGGGCTTCAGCGTTCCCTCCTCCTTGTTTGCTGTGGATGCGTCTCAGGACGGTCCCAAGCAGTGGTTGGCTGTGGAATGGGTATGGGAAAGGCTGTACTGGGGCTGTACCCATCCTGCTTCGCTCCTGGGGTAG
This sequence comes from Psilopsiagon aurifrons, assembly GCA_025447955.1. Classification (NCBI taxonomy): domain Eukaryota; kingdom Metazoa; phylum Chordata; class Aves; order Psittaciformes; family Psittacidae; genus Psilopsiagon; species Psilopsiagon aurifrons. Next base: position 17,036 of record JAOEHY010035827.1, read on the forward strand.
CCGGTGCTGCAGTGACTGCCTTCACTGGTGTGCTGTGGGAGCAGCCCTGCCTGCCTGCCTGCCCCTGCCTGTCCCTGCCACGTCCAAGGGCAAAGCAAAGCGCTGGAATCTGCAGGGTAATCAGAGCTATTAGAGGCACTCATGTGTGCAAGAGGGTGTGAAATGCAGATGGATGGAGGACTCTGGGGAGCAAGAGACAAGTGGGGATGTGTTCATGTCGGTGCTGAGGCTGCAGGGGAGCAGAGGCTGTGGGAGCCAGCGCAGGTCCCCAGTGCCCTGCTGAGCCATGGGCATCTCTGAATCAGCACAGAGCAACTCCCCAAGCTGCAGCCGTGTATTAACACAGCACCATTGCTGCATTTTAAGTGAGTGCTCCTCACTCTTGTCCTGCCTCTAAATGATCCTGGAAATGTATCGTCGACTTAACTGCCTTTTAATTAAAAGTCAGGGATATTAGAAAAGAGAAGTCAATTCCTGTCACAATTAAGCTGTGGTTTGAACAATTGCAGCATTTCAGCAAAGGATCCTCTCTGGACTTATTGATCTGTATTGTCATAACGTCTGCTTTATAACCGCTCAGACGGTCTTCAATGGCTGTTTTGCCTGAATTATGCATGGCATCTGGCAGGCAGAAGACCCTGCCTGCTGCCAGCCCGCGCCTGCAGGGCAGCCAGGCCCCCACGCCTGCTCACCAAGGCACAAATGAGCCTTGCATGATGCTCACACTGGTGGCCTGGAGCTTCCAGTTCTGCCAAAGCCTTCCTCTTCCTCTCTCTCTGCAGACAGTGGGTACAGGGAGGTCTCCATCACTCTCCCCTGTGGAAGTGACAGGAGTGCAGGGCACTGATTCATCAAAACCCACCACAATGAAGACCCCTTTTAGAGGCGGATGTTCCAGCTATGGTTTCCCTGCTCTTTCAAAGTTCTAGCAAACGAGGGGGTCTTGGATGAAGGAAAATTGATTTCTCGTGGCTTCTTTTGTGCCACGGGGCAGAGAATAAATTCAAAGAGGCCCTGACATGAAAGGTCAGAGGCTCTGTTGCTGCAGCAGATAATGAGATCTCTCACAGACAAATCAAACCACTTGGATTTCACCACAGAGGAGCTCCTGGTTTAACCCAGGCTATTGGGATTAGCAAGAAGAGAGGGCACGTGCTGAAGTGCTGTCTGCTGCGGAATCCTGGCAGTGGGAGTGCTGCCGCTTCAGTTATCCAGGGGTTGGTGCCGTATCCTGCTGCCTCGTGGTGCCTGGCATGGCCAGTGCCTCCCTGCAGCTTGGGCAGAGCCTGCTGGTCTCCTCTTGTGCTGCCACTGCTCTCTTGTGCTGTGGTGCCTGTAGCTGCTGTGATTCCCGTAGATGCTTTCTCTCCTGGAGCCACCTCACCCAGATGTAGGGGCTGGGGAAGGAGAAGCCCCACAACCTCAGCATCATTTTGGGCAAAGCAATGGGCAGAGCTCCTGAGGCTGCAGCCCTCTAGATACCGTTTGCTTCATGATAAATAGGATTTGTGTAATAATTTCTGGCTCTTATTAATGCTTTTAATCTGCAGACCTCAGGAGCACTCAGGCAGGGAGAGGTGAGCCAGCGAAAAAGGGAGAGATGCTCAGAGAAAATGGAAAGAAGCAGAGAAAAGTGAGTAGGATGAACTCTTTACCTCTCTATCCCATTAGCACATCCACCTCAGATTGCTAAATCCTGTTAGGAGGAGGCAGTTTGCAGAGCTGGAAGGCAGCACAGGGCCCTGGATGCTGGGTGGTGCCGGGGCTCAGCACCATTTGGGGTGTTGGGAATGGCTCCAGCCCTGCCTGCCCCTGGCCCCAAATGTGTCCCTTTTGGGACAGCCTCCGGCTTTGCTCTTTGCCCCTCTTACTTGTGGGTTAAGTGCCCCTCAGGCTGCGTGTTCGTGCCTAATTGGAGCAGTGTCTAATCTTGTCCTCCGCCGATGTTACCGGTCTGCGGCTTGTGATTAAACACGCTGTCAGGCGCAGCTGTTTACAGATAATAGTGCTGCTTTCTCTCCATTCCTCCACTATCAGACTCATTAGGAAGGTTTATGGGTAAATCAATCAGTCTGGGATTGAATAATGTCTAAAACGCATCTACCGAGCGCTCCGCGCGGGCAGATGCGACTCTGGTGACCCCAAATCACTGCGCAGGGCGGAGAGCGGGCTCCGCACCAAGGTGACCCCAGCTCCTGCTGTCTCTGCATGCAGACCCTTCCGGGGTGCATCCCCCCCACTCTTTCTACCAGACTGGAGCCAGCAGTAACCGTCTGGGTTGGTAAAATTCCCTCTGATGCTTCATTACAGCAGAATCTGCAACACAGGCAAAAAGCTGCTGTTCTGCTCTTGCTGAGTGATATGTTCATGCATTTCCAGAGGAGGCTCCTGGTACGGATGGAGTTTGGCCTTCCAGATACAGTAGGAACACGCTGCAGCTGCAGCTGGGAACAGGTTGTTTCTGCCATTTGTTTTTCTTTCCCTTAATTCTAATGCAGATTGGACACTCTCTCCAGCTTTTCCTCCCTTTCTGTTTATTTAAGCAGGAATTCTGTGAACCTCCAAAGTGATCACACTTTGGGACGCTGAAACTGAATTTGTTGCTTCCCTTTCTCTCCAAAGACCCTTCCACCAGTGGCCAAGTGCTGAGCCTGGGAGACAGACTGGGGTGCACTGGTCAGGGAGGGCTCATCCCTCCATCGCTGGGATGCAGCTGGCATCCCAAGGGATCAGTGGTGGTGGTTCCTCTCTGAGGGGTTGTATCCAGCCCCAGCATGATGACAAGCAGAGCAGAGGCACCCAGAGGCATGGGAAGCCATCCAGTTCTCCCCTTTGTAATTACTGGAGAGCTTTAATGGAGCTTGATGCACCCGGTGCTGGTGCCTTATTTAAAGTCTGCCCAAGTGCTGAGTCCTGGAGTGCAAAATGCATCTAGGAATTAGCCCCAGCTGGAGTAAATTGCTAATTATCATTTGCAAAGTATATTACCCCCTTTCATCCTGAACAAATGCAAAAGCCTCGCTCTGCAGGACCTCCCCGTCCCCCTCACCCTGTGACTAAGGGATAATTGGCGAGTGCCTTGCAGTGATTGAGTTACAGAGTGAGTCCCCAAGTGTCTGTCTTCATCAGTGTGCCATGCAACTTGCATCTTTGATTGCCTCATGAATAGGAGCCAGAGCAGCGCTCACCCCAAGGAAATCCACTGCAGCTCAGTGTCCTTGCTGTAAAGGGAAGTTTATTGAGGGGCCAATCAAGTTAGGAATCTTGGTAATTGATTTGGAACGGTGATCAGTGCAAAGACTTGAATGTGAAAAAGCTCTTGACAATTAGGGGCAGCATTGGGAGTTCTTGGAGCAGTTGAGGGAGGTCTGGGAAGAGCAGAGGCTGCGGTGAGGGCTTGTCAGTGCCCTCTGCCATAGCCATTCTGGTTTGAGAGGCTGGACTCTCACTTATGTGTGGCCATAGAACCAACAGAACCAGTCTGGCTGCAATGCATCTGGCCACAGGTGCTGGCCACACACTGCCCACCCCTTTGCAAAGCATCAGCAGCCTGCAGTAAACTTATTTCCGATGCCACTGGAAATGAAACCCCTAATGACAGCACTTCAAACAGAACTGCTGCAAATCACTGTAAGTGATTTTAATGAAACCAGCCAGGAATACAAAGAGAGCAAATCAAAGCTGGGACAACTCCTTTGTTCAAATTACGCGTAATTGGTATCAAAATTATGATAATGGCTGTTTGCACCATTATCTTGAGGTATATCATCATTTCTATCCGAGACCTCAGGTCTCAGAGGCTCAGACTGATCTCTGTGTCTGCAATTCAGTCTTTCAATCAGAGGAAGAGGCAGGCGGGCTGTGCTCAGTGCTCTATTCAGTACCACCAGCACAGCATCTCTGCAGGGCAGGACCTGCCTCCCTGGGGAAGCTGGGGAGTTTCTGAGGTGCCAGACCCCCCCATCCCGGTTATAACTGTGCCATATATTGCCATTATATAATTGTTATATTATAATTGTATATTATGTATTATAACCATTATATAATTGTTATATATAATTGTTATTATATAAATACCATCCCAGTTATACACCCTCCATCCTGTGTATGCACACCGCTGGTGCTTGCTCTGGCTGTGCCCACCAAAGGAGATCCCCAGAGAGCTGGGGTTCACCGGCCTCACGTGCTTGGCACTGGCTCCAGCTCTGCCATGCTCCTCCATCCCCATGGACACTGAGCTGCATGAGTGGGCATGAATCCCCTGGGAATGGCACAGGGAGTCTGGTTAATGCATGTGATAAATCTGCAGAATTAGGTGGCCTGACTGCTCTTGTGCATCTGTTGGTTCCTCCTCCACAGAGATAATGACATCAGAGAGCTCTCAAAATAGGTGGGTTTTCCCTTACAGGGGTTTTGTGGCTGGAGCTGAAGGCAGCACCAGGACTTGTGCCCAGCTTGGAATGGAGCACCGTGGGACATTTGGATCCTGGGAGTGCTGCTGGCAGCATGGCATTGCCGGGAGCAGGGGCCCTTCGTAACCCATGTTGGGTCGCTGTGGCTCTGCTGTGGGCTGCAGATGATGCATGGCAGACCCTGGACCCTGACAGAAGCAGGGGACGTGGGGCATCTGGACAGTGATTTGCACTCACCTCATGCACGGCACGGCAGCATGTCCTGTGAGCCTCCTGCTGCTCCCATAGCGCGATTGGAGGTGGGGAAAGGGGAACAACATCTTCCACACGCAACTCCCCAGCTCCATAAATGCCTTGGTTTTGCCCTTCAGGTTCTGTCACTGGATTGCAGTGCCTGGATCCCTCCTGTCTGCTTCTAATCAATAGCATGTCATAATTTGTCTCTGGTTGAGTTGATGTTTAAAGCTGAGTGGATCCTTGCCCCCAGTGAAAGGCTGCTTCCGTATTGATGATGACAGGACAGAGTATTACTTATATAAGTATAATGATCTCGTGCTGCCTGGAGCTCTGGGTTTTCTCAGTGTATGACAAATGGGAGGCATTTACAAAACTGAGACGTTTACTGTGTTTTACATTATTTGCTAGAACGTGGACCTCTGTGGGCTGCCTGGGAATCCATTAGCAAGAACTGTAAAGATGCTTCAAGGCATTTACCCAGATTAGCTGCTGTTATGTAGGCAAGGATCTTTTATGTGATTACCTTAAAAGCTACAGAGCTGCTGCAAAACATTTCTAGTGCAGCGATCCTGAAGCAAAGTGCACTACATCTGACAGGGAAATGCAGCCCTTAAAACCAAATGCATAGCTCTGCTTGCTTTGATTTCCACACAAACAACTCAGGTGGTAAAAGGAGTTAATCCACTGAGTATTTCCCTTTTGCAGCCCAACGTGCGGGGCTGCACAGCTTTGGCTGTGATTTCTGGGGAAGCTTTACATTAACTTTCCTTCTCGCTGTGGTTTCTACCAGTTAGCAGTGAGGAGGTGGTGCAGGGATGGGACGGCGCTGGTTGTGATGGAGCAGGGTCCTCCTGGGGAGAGGTGTCTGAGCCCTGGGATCAGCAGTGGGATAGTGAAGGGCTGGTGGTACCCAATGTGAATCGTTTGAGCTGCTTTCCTCAGCGAGATATTTACTTTACTGATGCCTTAATGCTGATATCTGCTCTGCTCTGCCTCTGCCTTCGCCACAGCAGAGACATCAAACCTTGTCCTGGAGCATGTTCTTGTGCCATGCCCAAACCAGCATGAAATCACACAAGTCCCTTGCTCTCCATTGTAAGGAAATCCTTTCATGTGTGGAAGAGGAAGAAGAGGTGCAAAAGCTTCTCGGAGGTTTCTGCTCGCTGTTTCTTCCTTCAAGCCCACATACCAAGGCCCAAATCCTCCTGGCTCCTTTGTGCTTTAGCATAAAAAGTCATTTGTCAGCAACAGAAACCAAGTTTTGTTTTTCAGGCCAGATCTGGCTGTCCTCCCACTGAGACTTTCAACTCTTTATCTCGGGAATTGATGGTCTTGGATTCTGATCCTCTTTCCTTGGTGTTTGTATTGATTTCTGTTTTTTCCAGGAGGGTTATTTTCACTGTAGTTTCAAACCTATCTTTCTGTCTGCACTTACAGCAGGTAATAGCTCAGCTCAGTGAATTACACATTTCCAGGGCTCTGCTGGCCCAGGCTCTTTGCAGAAGTTCCCCTGGCAATCTGGAACCTGGATATTGCTTTCCCGCTCTTGTGTCTCCAGGCTCACGCTGCAGCATTCAGGACTGGGGTAAGGTATTGTGCCATCCTGGGAACAGCATCCCTCTGTCCTGCCCCCCAGCCATGTCCTTGGTGCTGGCTCGGCTGTGCCACAGCCTGCCTTTGGGCTCAGAGGCCCATCCCTGTCATTCCCTGTGCCTGATCATGAATTAATCCAATAGTCTCAATTGAAAAGGTGTCTCTGCTTCCTTCACCACAGCACTGGCTTTTAGTCATCCAGTCTTGCAGAAGAAAAATTCATGAGCTCCTTTCCCCCAAACAACACGATACTTCACAAGTGTAATTAAAACACCCTCTGGCTGCTCTAATATTAAGCTCTTATTAGTGCTTGGAATAATATTTCAGATAAATGGGAAAGCTTTTTACTCTATTAGCGTGACATCCTCTTCTACTGAAACATCTCTGGAACCTCAAACCCTCCATGCACCTCCATATACTCTTCCCTGTTTGGTTCTTCGATGACATGAATACCTACACTTCCCCTGGGTTTTGGAGGTGAATGGAGCTCTCCCAAGGGGGTGTATTGATTTGCTTCACGACGTTAATGCCTTCCAACATACCAGCAGCAAGATCCTGTCCATGAATACTAAATGGGAGGCAGTTGTGCCCTAGGGGCTGGTAAGTGAGATCCCATATATTACACCATGTGAGTTGTGTGTCATATTAGAGCAATCTAGTTTTAAAGGGCATCTTTCAAGCACAAACTAGCTTTTCCCCACACTTGACTGATCACACAAATAACTGTGATTAAAGGTCAAGTGCCTGGGTTTTTCTATTTTACTCCTTAAAAATTTATATGCAAAAGAAAACCTCGAAGTTAACATAGCGTGAAATTGTTATGCAGTTATGAGCCTTTAACGACGACTAAATATCACTTTTCTTCCTGGGTGGCTTGAAAAATCTCCAGTAATAATGGGTCACTTCTGCTTTCCACTTGAGGAAGATCATAAATAAGCCTTGGCTTTTGCTTCCCTGCCCTCCAATGTGACAGAGGGAGGGTTTAATCATATGAACTTGCGACTCCAGTCACCAGGGCTGTACCATGGGCTCACCAGGAGCATCACTTGGGCTCAGAGCACTGATGTGATGCAGCAGCACCGCAGCAATGCTCCAGCCCATGCTGAGCTCTCACAGATGGAAAGAGCATTGATAAATGGATAGGGATTTTCTCCCCCATCAAGATAATGCAGGGAAAAGGTAGTGGCTGTGTTTCCGGAGGGGCTGAGAAATGGAGGGAGAGACGGAAACACTCTCCAGCTAGGTTGTCTGTGTCCCCTTACAGGTCTCTGCCCTGAATTAGGCTTCAAGTAAAGTGGGAGCTGAACAGCAACGTTTGTGGCTGAGCTGGAATGTGGGGGATTGGTGCTTTGGGGTGGGAGTGCTGGAAGACATGGAGAACAAGTAGAAATATCAGAGGTATATGTTGTAAAATCCAATTGTGAATCCTCTGCAGGCTGGCTACAGCGGCAGCATCTTCCTTTGAGCTGGCTGAGAGCCCCAGGTTTCCAACAGCTTTACACTTGAATGCAATGCCTCCCAAACGTCTCAAAAGAAAACATGCCTTAGGTGTTAATAAAATGCTTGGAAAGGCAAGATTCCTGTGGAACAGATTAAAGAAACATTGTGCTCAGGGTTTTGAGCTGGTACCTGAGTTGTTCAGGGTTTGTGATCCTGCAGGGACTTTTAAGGATGGTTTCACATGGGTAGTCCTAACTGACTTCAGGAAGAGAGAGCTTAGAAGCTGGGGCATGAGGCAAACAAACTGCAATCACCATATCTAATTAATCTTATTATGCAATGCAAATCTGAGCCTGACTGGCAGCAGGCTTCAGTGGGATACCCGCTCCAGCCAGCTTGTCATGCGTGAGGCACCGCTGAATTCAAGCTTTAGGGTCTAATGCTTTGAAGTGTTTAAATGGGGCGTGTTTGTGCAGACACACAACACTGCTCTTCTCCTGCAGCACTGCGACCTGCTGGAGCCTCCCCGTTCAGTGCTGGCCACTGCAGTGCTGCCCAGGGCTGCTTTTCTCTGGGATTTCTTTCCGGCTATTCTGACTTTTAAGGCAGTCACTGGGCTTGAAGGACCTGGAGAAGAAGTGGAGAATCAAATTTGAGGCTAGAAAGGCAGAGCAGAGGGCTTGACATAAAATTGGTACTCCTGGAATCGATGGCAGTACTGAGAGCTGCCCTGCTGGCTCTTCTGGGCCCTATGGTGCAGAAACAAGGCTCTGACTCGCCACCGGCTGCCTGTTAACAGCAGCAGGGAGCAAATGTCATCCTTGGAGTGGGGGCACAGGACTACTAGTTATGGTTGTGACCACAAGGCTGCAGCGTTCCAGCATCAGCAAGGGCCATCTGTGCCTCAGCAATCTTTGAGCTTCCATGGGTTGTAGCATCGTAGAATCAACCAGGTTGGAAAAGCCCTTTAGGTTCATCCCGTCCAACCTTTACCCCAGCACTGCCCAGACCACCCCTGAGCCATGGCACTGCGCTCCTCGCTTACCCGCAGGAGCCCGCAACGGGGCGCGCCAGTTAGGGGCTCGGACTGCCTCTGCCATCAATAGGCTTCAGAGTGAACGCCGCGCCCACCCCGCCCCTTCCCTCTGATTGGCCGTTCAGACCTTGTCCCCGCCCCCATAGGCGGTGATTGGCTG